>JAQFXV010001574.1:0-13045 GCA_034694065.1 Camisia spinifer | reverse complement strand
ATTCAAAGTATAGCTTCCAGAATGTGAATCATGTTCAATCAATCCAAATATAATTTGTTCTGGCATTTGACCCATTACTATGTTATCAATTATAAAAACAGACTGTCCTGAAGCTAGACTAAATAATTTTGTCTCTACGCTTGAAGTGATATATCGCATTTGAATTTCTCAGTGCTTTTGCATTAGCAATCATTATTCCAGGTGAAAGTTTCACTTGACATACGAACAAACTAACATCGGATAATTGAAGTTTAGGTGTCGTTGCACTAAGAGCTGCAACGATACCACTATCAACTCGAGCTGAACTACCCATCACTGTAAATGCATCTTTTGCACGGATGAATACAAGTTTCAAAGAAACCTCATTTATTAACAATCGATTACAATCAAAAATATCTCCAAAAAGTTTACCATAAAGCTTGAACTTTTTACTTTCCTCATAAATTTTAGACAGATCTTGATCAACTTCATCAGGCTCAGCTGGTCCAAATGGAAGCTCCAGAACTTCTTAAAAATTTATGATGAGATTTATTGTCATAATTTGTTAGAACATCAAGATAAGTTGTGTAGGAATAGGTATTTGATGATTGACTTATCAGTGTATTATTCAAATATGTATTTACTTGTTCCCACATAGTGAGCAAACCATAATTAATCAAAGAATATCTTCCATTTTGAATTATTTGACATATAGTAATTAAATGAACAAAAAAATCATGTTTTAGTTGATTGTAAAAAATTATAACTGTTGAATAACTGTTATAAAAGTTTTCTTTTAATGAGCACTAAAAAAACTCTTAATAAAGACTTTTAATATATTTTAATTCATTGATCGTTTATTTTTTACCAACAGTTTTAGTCATCACTTGTCTATTACTTTTCTTATTGATTAACATATATTGTATTGTCTTTTCTTTGAATATAGATTTTAGTTCAAAATAATGCTGAATTGGAATGAATTCAAACTTAATACGGATTTTAATATGAATTAATTTTTTTGAAAGTCTTCATCAAAATTTGAATCAATGAAGAACTCATTTCTATTCAATTAATCAAATAATGGTTTAGTCCATAAAATACTCTTTACTTCAACCGAAGAATAGAATAATAGTAAAAATAACAAAATAATAGATAATTTTCTATTTGTTATCAAAATGTTATTCAAAATAATTATCGAACTTCGATTCCTTCAGAGAATAATCCTTTGGATGAATTTAGAATATGTTCATTTAAAATATTTTTCCGAGAAAATAAAAATAAGCTATAAATAATTTTATATTGAATTTGAATTAAAATATTTGATTTTCCCAAACATTAATTTTTCAAACAATTTGAATAAAATTTGTTAAAGATTTGAATTATTTGATCCAACCATTATTTAATAACTTTTATCATCTGTTAGAATTGTTTTTGGGCTATTTCGATTTTATCATAAATTAGTTCATTCATGAAATGCTTTTAAGTAATGATGTGTATGCTCGAGAATATTGTAGCAAGGTGGTTAATTAGAGCTTTTATAATTTAGTTCCATTATTAAACTCAAATTAGAAAAACGTTTCTTAAAGATATAATCAGTGATTTTATCTAAACATAATCATAACTATTTAGACAATGTTTGATAATTGTGAGAACAAGAATTATATTAAAAACAGAATGATACAAAGTTATGTGAAAGATATTTTTTTCTCAATAAAAATTTGAAGAGTTGAAATTCAAACTTTTTCGTTTAATAGTCTATAAAACAAAGTTGAATAATACCTAGTAATGACACTTCCTTAATATCTCAAGCCATATAACTTTAGTGAAATGGAAAGCATTTATAAAGTCAAATCATAGTGTTATAGTCATGGTATTTGTTGTCCTATTTACTAAAATAATATGACTTTTGTATAGTGTTGTATTAGTTCGGGTTTTTTCATTTCTATTCAGTTTCTATTCAGTTAGTATTCAGTTTTTTGAGCCAATTTCGAGTCAATGTCTATTTAGTTTCAGTTAATGATTTATTACTACTGTTTTGACGTTGAATTTCCTCAATAAATGTTATACTTTATTACAGTTTCAAAGACTTTATGCAAATCTCCATTATATTCAGTTTCTATTCTATTCAATTAACTGAAACAACACTACTTTTGTATGTCTATTAAAGTAAAAGTTATTAATTCAGTTGAGAATTCTGGGCCTTCACTCTATTTCAAGCTTTGAATCTCAATTAATGAATGTAAGCATTAAAGGGCTATAGAATTGATAAATCAATGATTTTTTTCTTCTCTGGCATCACACGAATGTAACAAAGCATGACTGCTCTCCAATTTAATTATAATAGATTGAAGAATCAAAACAGAAATCTTGTGGATCAGACCATTTTGTTAACTCTGATCAATGAGAAGTGTTTTCAACTCCTTTCATTTGATTGAATAGTAGGTAAAAAAATTTTACCTCAATCTCAAAATTACAGCATTAATTAGAGATTGAAATGAATTATACACAATAATGTGTTCTGTCAATTGCAACGTCTACTCATTGCTTCTCTACATTATTATTTTAATAGAGGGAATACTCCGTATGCAGAGTTCGAAGCAAATGGGATGCATTTAAATGAAATGCAAAGAATGCCATATTTTTAGACATTTGTTCACCGAAAACCAAATACATTTTCAAGGCTTAATGATAATATAACTTTGATGATAAAAGAGATGATATTTTGGTAATAAATTATTTTTATTGCCACTTAAAAATATAAAGAAAGATTTTGATTGCTTTGGTTGTTTAATACATTGTCTGAAAATTATTATTTCAGAAGCATAGATAAGCAAGGGGGTTGAAGGTAATAGAGCACCCTACATTTGAAGCTCAAAAACGGTACTCCCAATACTTCTTAGAAATTTGTTTGTTTTCAATAAAATTTTTGATAAAAATTCAAAAGAAATAAAAATTTCATCGATTACAAAAAATATTCCCTCATAAAAACGATGAGTTTTGATGCCCTTCTTGACTCTGGCCCGCTACACCCCTTCTTAAAATTGACCTTGCTTATCTTTGGTCAATTTACTTACTGATGGACATATTTCAGACTTTTATATTTATCGATACTTTTTCAACTTATGAAAAATAGAATTTTCTTTAAATAAAAAGTATTTAAAACAGAATGTTTCTAAGAAACTAAAAATTTGAGTTTAATTGATATGAAAGAAATTTTAATATCCAATAGAAAAAAATTTCATCATAAAATTGTGTTACGTTTAAACATTTAATTCTTTCTTTTCATTAGAAAAATCATTAATAAATTCAGTTGGAATTTGTTCCTCATGTGGAGTGATAATAATTCGAATTTCCTCTTCAATAATACTCGTACGCCTCGTTTCATCGAAAAATGAGCTCAAATCAGTTGATATTCTTTTTGGTGATGATGAGGAACTACCAGGCGATGGAATCACTAGATATCCATAATTCGGTTTATTATTCACCGGTGAATCTCCACCAGAGCTTGACCTGAAGGATATTTCAGCGTTTGGAACCTGAAGAAAGTTTCTTTGTTGAACAGTTAACTAAAAAACAATAACATTAAATATAAACTAAAAAACAATAACATTAAATATAAAATAAAATACTATTGATTAAGTAATAGAAAAGATTTTTAATCATCTAAAATATTGACTGAAAATAATTATCCCCTTGAAAATGATTCAGTTTTTTTTGAAGAAATCAAATTCATTTCAAGAAACACAATAACTTTTTAACACTAGAACTTCTTTAAAAAAAGAAAAATTAAGTTTACTGAATATCCTTATGGGAAATAAATTTCAAAAATAGCAAAGCTATAGTTTAAATTTCAATTCATGAATAATAGAACTTATATTAAATTTCTGTTATTTAAAAAAAATTAAATCAATTTTAATTTTAATTTTAATTTTCGAGACTTGCTTAATCAGAAAAAAATTAAAAAGTTTTTTTTCAATGCTATACTAACTTAGTATTGAATATACTGTACAGACATTCAGATTGAGTGTCAAAATTAATGATTCAAAACTGCAAAAATATTATTGAAGATGTTTATCTACAGCAGATGTTAGGAATGATGTCAGAAGTGTTGAAAATATTCTAATAAACAGTAAGTTAAGATAAAAAAAGATAATGCTAAACACATCTCACAAATAAATACTAGTACGTTCTCATCTGTTGAGAGCATGTCTTATCCCTAGTCTTAATAAATTGTAAGATATTTGACCCAAAACACAGACATCGAGTTCACATCTGATTTATATAACAACAGACATCAGATACTTACTCTTTGCTGAAACTTTTTCTGAGAGGCGAAACCTCTGCCGTCTTTATACTCTTGATATTGAGAAATAACACATAAAATTGAGTAAATCTATCAGAAGAAAAAAAAATCTTAAATCACTAATGCTTTCGGTTCTATTGTTTATCGATATAATAAACTAATTACAAGACTATTTATTGAATTCTACTCTAAAAGAGAGCTTTTATTCCTATTGAATTACAGGTTAAATTGAATTCCTATTGAAAAATCTTCCCGTCTATTCGTGTATCGATTGATCTTTTAAGTGATAGAATGAGAGCTCTCTAAATACTACCACTGTTTCGGAGAAGTAATTTATTTTTGGTCAATTGTATAATAAATAAATTACTTCAGTTGTACTGATAGAGAGTTTATTAAGAAAAGTATTGCAACAGATTTAATATAAGACTTGAAGTAGACTTACATTAATAGCACATATCATAAAGTCAGTGGCGAAGAATGCAATCATATATGAGTTTAATTTCTATGAATAAAATTGAAATAAATCGACTATTGATAGAAATACTTGAATGGTTTCTTTGATTGAAAGCGTTTCTAATATTAGTCAAGTATTACTTACCGTTTCATTCATAAGATATAAACAAATAACAATGTCTAAGAAAGTAGTCATCGATATGCTTACCATCCATGGAATCATTAGTTTTCGGTTATCCTTAGTTAGAAAAAATTGATAGTTTTTTGTGATAAAAAATGAATAAATAAATATTTTCACAATTCTTCAAATCATTTTTTTTAAGTTTGAAGTTCAAAGTTGTTCCCAATTTATTATATTTTTGATACAATTTATGAGAAGGATATTATTTTGTTTTTTAATTTATTTTCTTTCAATTGAGAACTTTTCTCATGTTTAAAAGATTACAGATTTATTTCACTCAATCAAAATAATGACAATAAATTTGGAGCATAGCTTAGGTTTGAGTAAAATCAATAGTGATATGGATCTATAGCTCAAACAACTTCACACTTCTCATGAAATCTTATCAAAATATACTCTCTATAATGCATGAGCAGTGCTTTGAATCTCTTTCTCTAACAATTCCCCAAATGATAATTTACATCATAGAAAGCTCTTATGATTGTAAAACTTAAAAGTTTCTAAAGATGTAACTCTTTTAAAGAATAAGATATAAATGACTTCTATAATAACATGTTATGAAATGAATGAATGAAAAAATTCTTTAGAAATCATGAGTCCCTACAAAGCATTAACTCGTTAGCAGAATAAACGTTATATTCTTTCGCATTGTTCTCATATTTGACATCAAAATCTGCAAACTTTCTAAAAAATTGTGAACATAAAAGAATTAATAAAAAACTATTCAATAGCTGACAAATAAAGCGAACATTTTCTTAGATCCTAATGCGATAAAAAAGCATTTTTATTGCAACACTTCTTCATCTTTTCGATAGAGATGATAAAAACGATTACATAAAAAGTGACAGAAAATCAATTGAGAATATCTTTTGAAGACAACTTAGTGAATGTTATTCAACCCTTTTGAACAATATAGTTATGCTTGACTTACAGCACAAAGTCCAACAATGAGCAGAACAGATGACACAACTGTAGTCACTGAGAGGATGAGCATTGCCAATGAGGCTGCAAATAGTACTACAATAGAAAATTAGATCAACTCAAAGTATTTGAGAGATGAGTTTTAGTATAGAAAAGAAATAGGGAAAAAACAATAAATGAGAGATAGTTGATAGCAACTCTACATTAGATCAAATAATAAAGTCACTTTAATCATGCTATGCATTTATTTCTCTGGGAAAAGCTTCTTATAAGTTATGATAAGCCCATCCATACATTATAGTTAAGTAGTCCTCAAATGACTTTAATAATGAACTCTCTTAGCTATTAAGGAAACGAAATTCTTTCCTCCAATTTTATTTGAATTTCTAATTTTTCCAGATTTTCTTCAGCTCTATTTTTTCTTTTAAATGACCCAAAAAGAAAAACTTAAAAGAAAAGAGTTATAAACATTTCAATTTTCTCCGTTCTTTTGAATTGTTTATAATAATTTGCTTTGTAAGACATAAACTCCTTAAAAATAATGCATTAGAAAGTCAACTGATTCCTAATATGTGACATTTGAGGATTACTTCTGTTCTGGTTTAATTCTACATAATGAATAGTGTGTGCATTAAATCGATGATAAGATAGCAAACCTGGTTGTTTGAGGACAGTATTCACATGGAAGGCACATGTCATAAAGATGATGGTATAGAAAGCCTAAAAATAATACAATTGTATGATAAGTTACAATGATAAATAACTTTTTATGGGGAATAAATTATATGATTGAACCAAATGGTTTGCCATTCAGTGATTGATACAATTGTGGACATAAAAAGTTATATCACATATAAGTTTATGCAGTTATATAAAAAATTATTTGTTATCATTTAATGACAGTCTTATACTATACATAGTATTATATAATATATGAGTTATACTTGTCATATATAAGGGAAGAATAAATTTCATTTTTGAAAACATAAGGAAATATCAAAACTGATTTTAACATGAGTTATGAAATCTTGAAATATATTTTAAGAACTTTTTACCAACATATATGTTATTTAGTTTACAAAAATTTTTTGACAGTTATTTTGATTGATAATTTCCTAACTCATATGTTTTGGCAGAAGACAATAGTTGCTAAAACCGATCAAAAGGAAGATTTAATGGTCATGTGTAGGAAGCCATAAAAGATTATTCCTAGAGATAAAGAAGTCTAAAACAATAGGACTTCTTTGTGAATGAAACTCTTTAACAGATGTTACGAAGCTTTTTAAGAATCGATATCTGACTTATTCTTTGAAAATCAAGTTTTTAAATGTTTTCAATCCTTAGAGAAAAAAATTTCTACCAAATTCAGAATTTTTTTAAAAACTTTTATTCAATTGAGAAAATTTTTAAAAAGGCTCTTAATTTTTTTTGATTCGAACCATCATTTATTTTTCAACATAGAATTCTGACCTAAATAAAAAAATACTAGTTGAGTATTTTTTATCTTGCATGCTATGAAAATGAAAAATTTGGCATCAAAAGCATGAAATTCTATACAACTGAATCATCCTGAAAATCAATATAATTTCAAATTTTATGATAAACAGAATAAATTTCAATAAACGATTTCAAAATTTCGAAATAAAAATCTGTATATAATATAATAAACTAATAAAAATATTTTTTCTAGTGGTCTCTCATAAAAACCAATATCAAAACTTCTTCCAAAGATTAAATTAGATTCTCAGATATTTTATCACTGAAAATAAAAAACTTATGAACACATTTCACGAAGAAGTTATATTGAGTCAAATATATTTATGAGTAATAAATATGATTAGCATTTCGAAAACTTTTTTCCATAAACTCAGTAAAAGCCATATATAAAGATATGATAATTTGCGCGAAAACTCTCTAAACTAGCTGTTAGTAATGGAAAAGTTTTATGTTTTTTTTATTTGAATCAATTTTACTTCTGTTGAGATTAAGCGACAGCAGTGGAAGTCATGTTTCCCCAGAAGTAATTTCAATGAACTCAGGGGTAAAAGTTTTACTCTATTTATCATTCCAAAGGATTTCATGTCATTATGTGATTGCCATCAATTCCAGTATAGAATAAATTCTTCCATAAATGCTGGCAATGAAGACACGAATCTGTACAACAATCGGATGCACAGCACGTTTCATAGGATTCATCATTTGCTTTGAGCCTCTATTTGAAAAGTTTTTATGAGTGAAGTCAGCGGGAAATCAAGAAATAGGGAATAGACGAATGATAGCAGGCTTGTATTCATTCAAGAATGTATTGTAAAAATGCGTGCAATCAGTTTTGATGGTTTTGTTTACAGTTTAAATTGGATTATAAATTGATAAAAGCTTTGATATTTCATTCTCAGTGAATCAAAGAATGCTCACATATTTTTTATTTTCTTTGAGATCAGTCTCAAGGAAACTATTTTTCACAAGTAATGAGTGAGAATGTTATTGACAAGGCTTGCGATATATGCTTGAGTTGTTTTTATTTTTTCGCTGATAAGTAATGATATCTCGAGATTTATGGAAAACTCAAGTATTTTTATGCCTCGAAGCAAAATATTGATGAATCCCTGCTATAAGTATACGGATTAATATACAGAGCTTTGTTATACAGAGAATCGGAGTCAAAATACTCTTATTCTCATATAACCCAAATTTTTCTTATGTGAATTCTGGAAGGTTTTAAGCACTAAATTATTAATTTATTGAAAGCATGGGTTTCAATGCATGAGCAAATCAAAGACAATGTTCGAGTAATTTATTTATATTCAAATTTTGATGAAGAAGACTTGAAAAGGCTTTGAAAATTATCATTATATTCGAATGCAGATGATTTCCACTTTATATTCAGTTAACTGACTTTTCCAATAAATAAGATATGAATTATTTCTCGGTGCTTAAAATTTATTTCTTGTTCTTCTAGTCTTACACTAAGACTTCAGTTGATTCGGGATTGAAGGATAACATTTGATCCACAGTTGAACATGAACTAAAAGCATTTTTATGTTTTGAAAATTATAAACTTTGATTTTCATTCACATCATAAGATATTTCATATTAAGTTAGTTTATTTGATGATTCCCTGAATAGCTGAGAAACTTAGATTGTATAATAAAATTCCCTCGAGAAATACCATCATTCTTAATATATCTAATAAATCAAATTTACTAACGAATAACGAATATTTAGTACTCTATAAAATTCTAATAATAATTTATTAGATAAATATGATACACACATTATCTCTACTTTAAAGGAGAATTTAAATAAGGAAGTTATAAAATATATTATAATACAATAAGTATGATATATAAGCAGATTATTTGTATAAATATAAATCTTTTTACCCATAATGCCTGAATTATTACATAACTCTTCAGAATATGCTATAAAGTGTTTTAATAATTATAATTGAATTTAAACTAACCATTATTTCTATTTTATAAAATAGAATCTGATAATAAAGATTAATTCTCCTTAAATGATGTTGAGGGTGATCAGGCGAAAAATTAAAATATTCAACAATAGAGAATTGAAAGTTTATAATATTTTGGGATTAAAAAATTCGAATTTACTTATAAGGATATTATATTATTTAGAATTTTTCAAGAATTTCAGAATAAATTTTTGATAAGCAGGCTTATTTAGGTTAATAGGTAATTTGAAAATATGTTTAAAACTTAGAATGAATTTTTAAATTATCATAAATTATGGAATTTGAGACAAAAATTATTTAATATAAAGCTTTTAAAAGCATAAAATTATTCTTAATAGAAAATTGGATCCTTCATGTTATTCAAATCAAAATTTTGCATAAAAGCATTTTCATTATTTCTTGTAAGTTAAGATATTTCGTATAGTCTGAAGAAAAATTTTAAAGCTATTTTTGAGGGAGAATAACACATAATAAATCAGAAAGACATGAATAAAATTTATATGTTAAAGGTTTTGCTTTCATAGTTCTTGAACTTTTATTGTCTAGAATTTATACCATACTATAATCTGATTGATAGGAAACATGACTCGATTCAAAGAATAATCTATAACCTGACAAAAAGAAAAAAAGTTTAACTTATTCTTGAATACTTAAATAGTTAAAAAATATCATTGAATAACTTTTTGAAGCACAATTGTTCTCTCATACATAAACATCTTCAAAAAGATTTAAAAAGTAATTGATTAAAAAATCTCTTGTTTTTTATCGGCATTTCTCTGGTTCCTAATTTATAGAAAGTATTTGTTTAAACTCCAACCATCCTTGATTACTCCCTAAACTCGCGTAGAAGCTATGTTCTGAATTGATTTGTCATTTAAAAAATTATTCTTTAAATTTAATTAATTACATGTTTTGGAGATTTAGTTTTTTTCATTCTATAGCTAAAAATTATTAATTTCTAGTACTGTCCGAATTACTCATGCTATATATATATTTATCATTTCAAGTATATACAAATCAAAATTAGCTGAATTACATTCAAATATGAAATATAAAAATTTAATTTATTTTACATTGAAAATCCATTTTTTACAAAAGTCCATTGAAAAATTTATCGAAAAAAGTTATTAATAATTCTAAAAGACAGAACTCTTACCAAAGTAAATATAGCGCTGGCGAAACTTCCTTTTCTAACAGAATCATAACAACAACAATTCTGTAAAATTGCCATTTATCTAAAAATTTTTATTAATAATGATCTCAATTTGGAATGTAATTCACTTATGCTGTTACTGAACTCGTGTGACTTGTGTTAACTCTAATACAAGAAGTTGGAATGTTAGAACTATCAGAGATAGTACGCATTCTCTATTCTATCAAATTCTGAATCTCTCTCTCTCTCTCTCTCTCTCTCTCTCTCTCTCTCTCTCTCTCTCTCTCTCACTCACTCACTCACTCACTCACTCTCACTCTTTAACTATTGTTTGAATAGAATGTTTGATTGCATTATGTTTCGAACAATTTCAAAAGCAAATAAAATCTGTGTAATTCAAGTTAATTGATTCCTCTGGTAATAATCTTATTGCTATTTACAAAACAGCTTTCGCTAATTCAATTAAAGAAGCTGAGAAACATTAAACAAACCATTTTTAATCTAATTTCTAACTAACGAAAAAAATTTCTGACATTTTTATATCTGCATCCGATTCATTTAATCGTTCTTTTAAATACTTTTATCCCGAAAAGTGCTTTTAATGGATGCAGTGAATGAGATAAAGGGAAGAAATTAATATCATAAAACCTATCAATTAAGGGGAGTTTTATATCATCTTTCATTAAAAACTTATATTAAAACAATTTTGAATCATTTTTATCAACTCGAATTGCAAATTTTTGTTTTGATTTAGAATCCTGTCATATAAAATCAAGTATTAATTTAGAAGGTTGGGTCTATCATATGGGTCTAGGATTTTGGGTTTATTTAAATTTTATCTGTTATTCTTCAGCATATACCATGTTTTTCAATTGAGAAGAAAAATCCTAAAGTTATTGTTCTAAAAGTTAAAATGTTTTTTGTACTTGAAAAAATCACAGATATATTTTTTAATAATTTAATTTGTTATGAAATTTTTATTATCTCGAATACACTTTAGAATTTTTTAAATTCTCTTAAATTTTTATTAAAAATTGTTGGGAAACAAACCTTTTACGTAAAGGATTGATTTTTAAGCTTCAAGAGTAGAGTCTGAAACCACTTTCACTCCCTTTGCTTTTATATGAATCCTAGAGTTGTTTGATTTTTGAAATATAGTTTCCAATGTTAACACGTTACTGAATTGAGAATATTGTAGCGAATACTCATTTAAAGCATTTGACTTTGAAATGATGTATTACTTTTCATATCCTCTGCAAAACATAAACAAATAAATATAATTTAACAACATTCCTGTAGCCGCACAACTTATCTAAACTCATATATAACTCATACTGTTATAAAATACATTTGAATAAAAGTGATTTAAAAGTTATACTTTGTTTGAACTCAAAAACTAAATTTAATTTAATTCAGTTAAGTATAAAATAGTATTGTAATACATGATTGATAGGACTTTTAGAAAAAGTTATGTGGACTGCGAAACACAATAAAGAAAAATATATATAAAGATCTTTCAATTTAAGGAGAAAAGATGAACTTCTCATTTTGGTTCAAACTACACAGTTGAAATACAATCATTTATTCTTTGACCTTGAACTGAACTGTCTTTCGAAAAATTGTTCAGTCGGTAAGCGATTGATAAGAGATATAAAGAGGAATTTTGGGAGCAATTTGAAACTTCGTAATTTAAATCTTCGAAATTCATAATTTCTAAATTCTTAGCTCTGTTTGTAATTGCTGATTCTCTGGAATTTATCTAAGTAGGGAAAACGGTAAATTGTTTAATCAATTAAATCATACAAGTATTAAATATCGGGCTATTTTGGTTCAGTTTGACATTAATCCTACTTTTAAAGTTAGGTAGCAGACCGACCCACGTGCGGAGCGTATTCTCCAAAATACTAATCAAATATAAGATTCTTACTCAGCTTCTAAATGATAATTCATAATTACAGAATTATTTCTTGTAACTAGTATAAAAACTGCTAAATATACTGTTTTGTGACAGACATGGGCAAAGTTCAAGCATTTGGGGAGGGTGGACATTTTAGATTTCGAGAATTTTAGAGTGGGTTAAAACTAGTATTCCAAAACATTACCTTCATGATTTGAGACAATTTTTTGAATTTGCCTAAAATCCCTCGAAAATGCAGACAAAAATAATAAAAATTCTAGCTTATGAATGTTATGTTTCACAATAAAGCATAAATTCTTAAAATTCGATTAAAAGTGATTCAAGGGATTAAGAACTATACTTTGGAATTTTACCGGTACACCCTTAGCAAAGCTACATCTTGCACAAGTCTGGTTGAGGGACAACGAACTGTTTTGAATTTCTAAATTTCTTTGTGTCCATAAATTATTACTGAATAATTTTACACTTTTTTAGAATTGACACATTTTACTCAATATATTCATGTACAGAAACTAACAAATAAGCGTGCAATTGAACTAAATAGTAATACTGATAAGACTTATAAATTTTGAAAAAATCTCTTATCAGTATTAAACTTATTTTCTTCTAATAAGTCATTATAATACTCAAAATGGAATCATTTGTTTTGCTATTAAAAACATTTT
>JAQFXV010001573.1:0-13046 GCA_034694065.1 Camisia spinifer | reverse complement strand
ATAAATCTGATGCTTTTTGTGCGTTGTAAAAAAGTAGCCTTTCAATAGTCAAAAGTATGCCAAGTTGTAAATTCCGAGAGTTTACAATCGGTCTCAAGTACAGTACTTGTGCGTTTTGGGATGAAAATGCATAGTAAACTATAGAAATTCATAATTGAAGTACTTGTCGTCGACCGTAAAGTTGATTTTTATAAGATAGACTTCATTTCAATCGTATCTCCAATTTAGTAAAATTATTTTATTAAGTTGAACTTATCTGTACTTATATTTTACTAAAATATAAGTCTGAAGCGCTCGGAATCTTTCTAATATTCTATTTTATAATAGAATAAATTGTGAGACCGTTTAGTTCTCAATAGTTCACATATTACAGTTGAAATGAAACTAGATTTAGTGGAATTCAGGTGAAGTGAGTTTAGATGAAGTGAGTTTAGGTGAAGTGAGTTTAGGTGAAGTAGACTAAAACCATTATCTACTTTGGTCGCATTTAACTATCAGACAAGATTTAAAAGCATTATTTACTTAACTTTAACTTTAACGTTATTATTCAGATACGATATTAAAACTCATTTCTATAAAGCAGATTTTCTTTTAAAACGGAAGTAACATAATATTAAAGAATAAGATAAATTTTTGGGAGAAATCGTTACAGTTGAATAATTAGAAGACTGAAAGCTTTTCTATGTAAACGCTTAAGAAGATTTATGTTGAAAAATATGCAAAAATCATAGAATTTAAATACAGCCATTCATGTCTGTTATAGAACTTAAATCCCCTTTTTATTCAATTTCAAATCAAACACTTCATGAAAAATCGCAAAATAAATATTTTGAGTTCAACTAAACTAACTTTATAGAATATTTGATAAGATTTCAAAACTATGATGTTATTTATTAAATTATGTAAAATAATTGAATTATAGTGTTCAAGATTTGCTATCTAAAAATATTCATTATTTCAAATGCATAGTTTGATTTTCAAATTCTGTAAAAACTATTGTAACAGCAATTCATTCAAACTGTAAGAATTATATAATTAATTCAAATCTAAACTGACTATTAATAAGTGTAATGTAAATATATTTAAATTAGTTTATAACAGGCTTTTCTTAATCGAATTAATAATAATTCATATTAAGTTGTTTCAAATTAATGTTGTTGTTGTCTATCTGAAAAGAAGTACTAAAGTTGAATTGAAGTAATGTTTATCTGATACTTGATCTGTATTTTCATACAAACTGACAAATATTTAATTTGCATTATTTGAATTATTCTAAAGCTAATTATATGATAGAGTTCAATAAAATTAGTGAACAACGTACTAACTTTACTTGAATCTAATTCCAACATATTCGGCATTTCTGTTTGAAAATTGCTAACTATTCATTAAGATCTAAATAAACAAAATTTTTTCACTCACATTTTGTCTATAAGAATCTGACTATTATTGATACAAATGGAGATATGTTTGAGACAAAATACTTTCAAATTAACGGATAGACCTTTTAGTTCATTCTCAACAGCAATACAACGATGAGAGAGAGAGAGAGAGAGAGAGAGAGAGAGAGAGAGAGAGAGAGATCAGTCAATCTATTGATCATCTCAGATTTCAGTTAAATATAGAAGTAGTAAAAGATATATGGAATACATGTTTGTATTTGTATGGCGTCAATGAGATCAAAAACTAGATCAGAAGAGCAAAAAGTTGGGATCATTGGATGAATGGACTAATCGAAAAAAGAATACGACTTAAGAGAGGAAATCCTCGATTCTATATTTGATAGAAATAAATGGACAAGAATTAGGAAACGAATGTTTATCAAGAATATGGTATACCTTATGTGCGAATGAAATACTACTGAACTATAAGAGTGTAGTGTGTGTTAGGCTTATAATTGTGATGTTCTTTAATTGATAGCATCACTTACTCAGACATCATTAATAAATTCACTAAAAAAAAGAATAAACGGATGCATTTCGAGATTTTCTAGGATTTTGTTACATGTTTAGGAATCATGTTTTACAAAAGTTTTGAGTCAAATACATCCCCATATCATTAGTAAACAATCCAACAAAAAAACTATTAGTTTAAACATTTTTGTCTAAACTTAAGATATCCGTATTAGACAACAACATCTGGAACTATCCTAAAGTTCAAACTCTTTTACTTAATCACCAGAAAACTTTTGGTCTTATAAAAAATGGGTTTGTATTATGAGAAAAGAGTTTTTAAAAACTAAAGTATAAAACTGCATGACTTATCGAATTCGAAATCCTATTAAAAATTCAGTGAATTATAAGACTGTATTTCTTAGCAGAAAATTCTTTTGGTTTAAGAATTTGATTTTAGTTTTATTTTAAAAATTTGATGTTTCCTTAATTAAAAGATTACATATCTAATGAATATAACTTTGATTCAAGGATTTTTAGCAGAAACTCGTTTAATTGCAAAGCACTTCAATCTGAATTCTTGAAATTTTCAATACAAATACCACAAAAGTTGATATTGGTTTCCAAGTTTCTGAATATTTATTTAGGACAAAGAGAAAATGGAAAATTGGAAGTCAAGTCTTACATATTTATTATAGACCTGTATCGAGTCTATAATTGAGCCATTGGATAGTTACCGAACTGAGCTATTCTTAAAGTTATTTATCCTTTGAGTCGATTGTACTGCAGTTCTGTTAGTCAGTGTCTACTAAGCAAAGCTGTTTTGTTAAATGACTCGTATCTACTGTTGTGTCCACTGTTCTCCAAACCAACATTTTAGTTGTTTTATTAAGCCTTCATTCGGATGCATTGTGAAAGATGTTTATATTGATGTTGGGGTCAGTTTGCACGCGGTCATGCACTTCACTGTATTGTCATTCAGATCGATAAACTAGAAAATCATACAAATTCATACTCCTGAATAACTGTATTGGAACAAATCTGTTAATTTGAATGTATGTCATGTTCGGTTAGAATCTCAAACATAAAAGACTTGGTTTGCTTCAGAACTTATATTGATTTAACTTAGCTTTTGAAAACACTTATCTAATGATGCATTGTCTGTCCTCTACTACGCTTCTCTTCCTTTTTGTTTTTATTCTTCTTTATTATATTCATACTATGGAGTCAACACTTTTTTCTTCACTTTAAGATAGAGACTATTATTCACCGAATCGTGAAGTTAACCCATTTTTTCACTGCCCTGGAGTTACATTCAAGTTATTTAAGTCAGTTATAATTTTTCACTTGATTTATCCCGATATGAGATTTATTTATAAACTTCTGGAATCAAATTAGGTTTTTCATTGATTAAAAATTGTTTAAATTCCTTTTGTTCACAAATTCATGCATCTAATGAATCGTTATTAATTAATTACAGTTAGATTCGAATTTTTTATGCTTATAACTATTTTGATAATTGAATATTTTAGATTACATTCAAATGTGAGAATCGGCACAATTCAAATCATTTTCGGACTTCAACTTTAGTCAAGTTTCCTCACATTGCATATCGTCCTGACATGAAATTCTGATCTAATTTACTATACAATCAAATCAAACTCAATAGTTGAAACATGAGTTGCAATAATGTGCGGGTGATCTGACTCTCATTCCAAGTTTACAGAATAACTCTACAAATTCCTAATTTAATTGGTGTACTGATAGTTATCATTAAGAAAATGGTAAATATGATTTATTAATTTTAATTTTGTATTCAAAGACTGTTTGAAATTTTGTGTATACAAACATCTAAAGAATTTAAATTGAATGAACAAATTTTGCAATATTTATCATTAATTTTAGTACATTATAGTAAAAGAGTATTCTTTTAATGAAAATATATAGAGAGAATCTCATGAACTTGAAAAAGTTTTTTCAAGTAAACTAAATAAAAAAAACTCAAACCAAGAACTTTAGAGAGTGGGCTATTTTCGGTAATGATTTCTCAAACTTGACACTTACCAAGAAATTGTGAATTATGACACATAAGTTTCTAGAATATGTTTGTGTGAACTTTTTCTCCATAAAACAAGTATGGATTTGTAGATTCAATTCAGTTATAGCATAAGCAAATAATATCTATCATATTCACCTTACATTATAAAATCGATGAAGCACTGACTTTAAGAATTCTAAATTAAATAAAAAATAATATTTTTGATTATATTTAGCGCTCCATAAGTCAAAATAATAATTTTTTATAAACAACTGAGTTCTATTGATTTACAATTTTGATAAATCCAATTGATAACTTAGTTTATTGAATTATTTTGATATCAAAAAACAATTCATTTCATTTGATAGAGTTATTGATTTTATACACTTAGTTTATTCTGATAGAACCTATTCTTTAAACATTTATATATCGATCTTAAAGAAATTATTGATTACTTTTTATGCCTTAAACATAAGCATAGAAAATAATTGCAATAAATAATAATTTATATTACTGAAAAATATTTATTACGGATTGAAAATTGATCTTAAATTAATTTAAAGAAAATTTTTAAGCAATGAACTCACAAGAACTCCTATCAAAAAATTATGAAATCTAATTTTGAATGCTCATTGAGAAGTGCTCTTCAAGTATATAATGCTTTAGATTCAGCTATAAATCATGTTTGATGTGATTTTAAGGGAAAGGTCAGAGTTAAAAAGAACTTTTATTCTTCTCATAGCAATCAAATTTTTGAGTAGAGAATGAATTCTTGAATTCATTGATATTGCAAACTTGTTTTTACCGATTATTCTATAAATAGATTCTTTCAATAAACATAACGAATCATTGACAAAAAATAAAACTGATTGCAATTTACTATTGAATTATAAGAATCTTATTATTCATATTTAATTGAATTTTCTGATATTCAACTTAGTGTTTATGCTTCACTAAAATTATTAGTTATATCGGAACTAATTATTTCAAAGTAATTGTATTTCAATACACAAAATAATTGAGCATTCTTTAGAAAATACAAATTTTACAACAGAAGAACCCAATGACTCGATTGTTACTCATATTTTGTTTTAAAGTTAAAGTTTCTTATAAGACTTTTTCATATTTTGAGGCTTCAAAGGACGCATTTGTATAAAATGCTGAAAATAAATATCTCAAGTGTCGAGGAATTTGGTTTCAATTATAGCATTCATTTGAATCACATAATAAGGATTTATTTATCAGCCTTTATAAATTGATGGCATAATAAATGACTGGAGTGTTCATAACTTTAATAATTGATACCTAATAACAATTCAATTGATCAAACTCTTTTATTCAGTAAAAATTATAAAAATAAATAATAATTAGGCTTAATCGATAGAATATTCAAACCTTGAATCTACATTTTATAAAATTAATGGCTTCAATATTAATGTGCAGATATACAGACATCATATACGGACATATTTTGTATTATTGCAAAACATATTCACTACTAATACTTTAGATGACATAAACATTCAATCAGTATAATCTAAATTAAAATTAATTAAATGTAAGTCAACTCAAATAGATTTTTTTTCAAAATATTTAGAATTTTTAATAAATAAAAGCCATATCAAAACGGAAAACTCGAATTCAACATTCTTGAAGGTTTTTGACGAAATTGCTGCACATTGTTAAAAATTGACTAAATAGTTGATTAGACCATTTTGGTCAATACTATGCAGTAGTGTTTCCAATTATGAAAAATCCTAACTCCACCTCCACTCAATCAGCTCCAACTCCACCTCCACTAAAAAGTTGATTTTCACCTCCAACTCCACTCCACCTCCACCTCCACTTCAACTCCAGTGGAGTTGTGGAGTTGACCTTGGAAACACTACTATGCAGATATTTAGTGTAAAATAAATAATCAAAAGTTGCAACAATCCCAATTACTAGTCATTTTTATCGTATTTTGCCTATGAAACAAAAACGAAAGTTTTCAGTTCGACTAAATGATTAAGAAAAATACTGAAAGCTATAAATAAATAAAATTCTAAATTATAGATAAGTAATGGATTGGTTCCATATTTCTTATCTTATAAATTTCCAATTCTTAAAAAATAATTACCAAAGAGTCTAACTATAACAATAAAATGAAAAATTATTTTTACCTCTAATGGATGGGAAAATAGATAGATATATTTTTTCTAAAAAGACTATCATAAATCAGTTCTGTCTTTTCTTAATGAAAAATTTATAGTATATTGACATTGAAGGAGAAATTTATAGTAAATCTTCAAGTGAGGCATCCATTTAATCATTATAAGCTCTCCTAAACTTTGGTAATTGTGCACAGAATTTCTGCCAAAATAGTTAGACACCTAATGCAACTTTTCTTATCTAATTCTCGAGAAAGTAATTTTATAGATAGTTAAAAAAGATTTCATTGAGATACTCATGAATATCAAGTGAATGTCCAAAAATGCATTATTCTATTAGAAGTCAAAACAGAGTTGGCTTCAAAAGAAACTTAAATAAATATTTAAGTAAAATATGATTTACTACACAATCTACTGGTATTGTCCATAAAATTAGAATGAATGACAAAATTATGCTCGTATTCACCAATACTTTTAAAAATATATCTCAATTAAAGATAATATAAAATAATGCAATGAAAGAACGTTCTGATGAGGAATCTTTATAAAAATAATAATAATAAAATATGGTCGTCCATAACATAGTGATATCAAACGGAATGCTATTATCTCTCGTTTTTGATAAAATTTGATCTTTTCTGCCGCATAACATTCATAGCGTAGATTCAAAACATATCTACCCGTATAGAAAGTGGAGATAAACTTTGAAATTTAAATAAAACAAGTTAATTATTTCAAAAAGCTTCAACTGGAAGCAAATTTTAATTGGCTTTCTTTTAGACATGAGTTCTATAAAAAATTGTGGTCAAACTGAAAGAATAATTTGAGTGTCAATAATGTTTTAACAGAAATTAAAACAGGGTTTTGTCATTTAGAAGTGTAGCCGTTTTATCATAGTTTCCTCACAACTGCATTGATATACAGTATAGATAATACATAGAGAATCTTGTAAATGACTGAAGTTAACCATAAATCATAATTGAACTTCATTTCTATTAGAGAATAAGTTGATATACTTTTACAGTATCGAAATTAGTTTTAAATTAGGAAAACTATCAAACAAAACACACTCTATTGGAAAATTTCGATTCCACAATATTTGTTCAAATGCAGGTACAATTAATTGAAAAAACTATAATAGTGAAAATAATTCGAAAAATCTATCCATTTAATTAAAATTTATTAATAATTCATTTTTCAAATATAATGTTAATATATAATCAAATAATGACTTTACCAACAATAAATTTCTTTAAAATTAAATAAATATGACGACAGCCCAGCCGAGTGTTGTGCTTAGTTTACAAGTTTTTTTCAATCAAATTTATACAAATATTCAATTTTCAACTTCTAATAATTCGAGACATTTTTTAGAGGATGAATTGCTCTCTCATTTTTTCTTCTATATATACATTTAATAATTATTTAATTTACAGATTGTACTTATTTTAACAGTTTTTTTTGTAAAGAAATAACGAATTGATATTTAAGCGAAAATTTTTTCAATTAGTATTGAATTTTTCAAAAGAGCCCCATTTTCAATATTAATAGAAAAAAATCTCGCTTTGGAAATATTTGAACTTAAAACAATATAAAAGATTATTGAGAGGTCAACATTGCGTTTCAATATATCTGATTCACTTTCAAATGCATAGACTTAATTAATATAAGCAATGTTCAAATCTAATTCCAACAGAATTAATGCTACAAATTTTTTAAACAATAACAGATGATTCAGTTCTTTTTCAAACTAAATTTTATGAATGAATTCAGTTTAATTCAATGGGTTTCGATAATCATTCAATAAGTTATAATAGACTTTTTAGAGCTGACTTTTATAAGATTAAATCAGATTTTCAGAAATACTATTCCTTTCAAGAAATAATAGCTAAGTTATAGTATGCAAAAAATGATTACAATTCAGAAATAAACTTTTGTTAAAAGATTTTGAAGCAGCTTTGAAATAAATTGAATGATTTTTTCATAGCTTATAGTTGAACACATTGTTTTCTCATCCAAATACTTTAAGAAATGTTTCTCTAAAAGCTATATAAGAGTTAAAGTTACCTCAACTCAAAGAGCTGCCAATTTTAAAGCAGAACGCGTGAGATAACAATATAATAACAGTTTTCAAGAAAGTTTACTTTTTTCAAAATATGATTGAAATGACAAAAAAAACTCTCTATGAATTCAGTATTGATGCGCAATATCGACCAATCAAAATAATAGTGTTGTTAATGACAACTTTGGCTTTAAAGCACCATTAATTCAGTTATGCATTATAATATTGAATTATACGCAGAAATTTGCTTTTAATTTGAAAATAGCTTCAATACTAAGCATTGTATTCAATTAAGTTAAAGTTTATCGTCAAATAAACATCAAATTATAGCTTAATTTCTAAATAATTCAACTAAAGTTAGGTGGAAGACTAGCCTATCTCTCAATGGAATCAAATTATTAATGTAGTAGAAAATTCAAATCATATTCACAATACTTATATTTTACATTTTGTGTAAAAAATGTTGACCCAAATCTTTCGAAAAAACTCATGCAAATGTATTTTTCATATTATTTTGACTTTTAAACAATTCAATTCTCCTCACCTAAGAGTTTCTTTTATACAATGTGTTATACAATTATGAAAAAAATAGTAAAGAGACGATAAATTTAACAATATTTTCAGCTGAACTTTCAAACAATTTAATAACTTATATTATTATAACGATAAGGATTAAAAAACTTTTTCAAATACTCAATGATATGTTTAATGAACTCAATACAGTTTCTGTTAAAACTTTGAATAAAAACATTAGGTTCTGAAGTTGAAGATAGTTTAGTCTTCCACCGGACGATTCATTATATTTATATAAATCAATGATCGTAATCACAGTTGTCATTATGAATTCCTTTGTCCTGCAAAGAAAGTGACAAATCATAATTTTTAAGATGTCATAATTAATAACTATATCAATTGCACCATTGAAAATATCAAGTTTTTTCATGTATAACTTATATTATATAACATTTATACATAATATTTGAGGCACTTTAAACTTTTTTGCGAAAATCGATGAAGAATTCTAATGATTTTTCCGCTGAAACGAATATAAGAGAATTTAAAGTTAGAGTGAGAGACATTTGGTGTATGGTATAAGTTATTTATAGAATAAAGGAAGACTCCATCATAAAACTTGAAACTTAAAAGTTTTTCTTAATAATATTGCAAAGTTGTGTCATTTCATTTTTCTCTCATTTGATGGCTTTGTCATCTCATAGTTTTATTAGTGAATCACTTAAATAAAATTTTTCTAAATGCTCGCCTAAAATCACGGTTGAAAATAGTATCTATAAGAAGATGAAAAATAATTCAATTTATTTAATGTCATAATTGGAATGATGGCCTGTTTTTGTATTTTCAATACTTACAAATGATAGGATTAGCGGCTGTAATAAAAAGCATTAATCATTATTTTTGTTAATAAATAAAAATATGATTCTTTATTCAATGGAATTAAATAATTGAAGCACAACTCGCTATGTTATTAGCCTCAGGTCTTAATATTTAAATCGGATTTTCAAAGCATGAAAAATAGCTTAAATGATTACTACTTATTTCTTTTAAATATTTAAAAAGAATTATTAGAAAATATAAGAAATTTATTCAGAGAGAATGCATTATAATATGAATTCTGTTAAAATAGGCTTAAAATGTTGGGAATATTTCCCTAAAGGGGCAAAACATTTATTTCGAGTTTGGTTTCATTGTTTTCTTGTGTAATGAAATGTTTTTAAGAAGAATTTTGTTATCAGCTCTGTTTTTTCTTATAATGCATTTACAGTTCAATGTAATATATTTTGAATCACATGATACTTTAAAAATTGCTGCTTTCTAATGGTTTGTAAAACAATTTTAAAGTAGAATTGGCAAAAATTCTTGCAACGAAACAAGAGTCATTCCAACCTTTAGACAAAATTTTTCTAATTTCACGAAAGAACTAATAGATAAAATGATTAAATCGATAATTTACGAAATTTTCTATCAATTTTTGTTTTGTTCTATTAATTGTCAAGAAGTGTTGAATAATTGAACTAATAATATAAGTTGGGTTGGGTTCTGACAGGCAATCAAATAAAATCGAAACTACGAATTAGTTTTAGAAACTTTTTAAATATTATTTTACCATGTTTATTTATTCCGAAAAACATTCATCCATTTTATCCAGACTCCTTCAAGGTCTGTCTTAGGACTAAACTGAAAAATTTATTTCAAATTGTCTCAATTTTTTGATCATTTTTACTGTTTATTGTCTTGAAATCGTAAATAAATAAAACGGCAATTTATAAAAAAAATTGTATTATTGATTGAATTAATATAAAGTCACTTATTCTGAAATGAAAATATAATCTTCAAATGAAATTCTTTTTCCTTATTGTCTGTTTACTTAATCTCAACCTATAGTATAACTTTATTTCTGTCTAAAAACTCGAGAGTTATGACACTATTCGCTGAAAACAATGTATTGAGTATATAGTTTCACATTTCTGAAGCTATACTTTAAGCGTATTTTTCTCAATAATACACTGCTTTGAAATGAGTTCTTCCACTCCCATGCGATTCATTTGTTTCAGACTTCATATCAAGTTTTAATTCGATAGAATTGACTCAATTCCCGAACAAAATAAGAACTCAATTCTGGATGTCGTGATAGCTATTAAGCATTTTGGGAACTGATCAAAAACAATGACTCGCATAAAAAACAATACTTGATTGGGAATAAAAGTTTCTGATATCAATAGAAGATTGAATTATTGAAGATAAATAAGCTGTCAATTATGAGCAGTGACTCTTCAAGATTGTCTCTTGAAGTTCATCTTTAGATTCTTTATGAAAATAAGACTTTATGACCAAAGGAATGGTTTGATTTCTATCCAAAAAAATTCTTAATTCTGCAAAATCTTATTTTTCAAGGTTTTTATTTTAGTTATGCAAAAAAACTTATTAATTTATTAAATATAATACAAGAATTTTTTATTTTCGATTTTATAAATTTTGATCATAATTATGGTTTTCATATTTATTTGATCTTAAATCTTGATTTTGAATTAAAACTAAACCAAAATGGTTTGATTGTTATTCTTACATAACATAATAATAGTGTAATACTCAAGAAATGCTGAGAACTTAAGCTTTCAAATTCATATGATCTTACATTGAAGGGAATCAAATCATCGAATCAAAGATTTAATTAAATGACAAAAACAAACGCAATATGCTATTACTGGTAAGAAATGATTGATAAAGTTATTCAAGAAGTTATAGACTGTAAATAAGTTTTTTTCTCCAACTAAACACAAAAGACAAACTTTTTAGAAAGTTGTCTTTTCACTCCTATCCAATCCATCAAATTATTAGTCAGAAATCATTTATAGCATAAATACATAATAAATAAGGAGAAAATTGAGATATCCTATAAGTTGAGCCTATATTTATTTGAAAGTAATCCCAAACTTATTCAGTATTAATTTATTATTCAATAACAAATCCTAAGAAAACAGAGTGTTTTAATTTTGTGTTTTTTAGAAAGATCCCAATGCTTTGATATTAAGTTAAATATTTAATAAATACCTTTGAGCACATATTTTTCAATTAAAAAGTAATTAAATATTAAAGATGTTGCAGTTCTATGAATATGTATATTAGTCAGAAATGCTAAATAAGTATATTCCTAACTTTGCATAAATTGTTATTAATTACTGTTTGATTACGCACAAGATTTCCTTACTTTATGAAAAAATGCATATTTCTAATCAACTCAACTGAATACAACTGAATCTATGCACTCAGTTATGTCAACATTAAATAATGGCTCACAAACTACTACTTTGAATGAGTAGCCTTTTTGTGGTTTGGGTTTTCATATATCTAAATCAAAATTCAACCTTTTCTAAAGTTGGCGAACTATATGATAATTAAATTTTGAGAATTTTTCGAGGCTTGTAATAAAATATAGCTTGAACCATTTAATCGATCCCATAGTCTAAATATTACATGCATTTTAAAAACTAAAAACTTTCATATTTTTGTCTTATCTTTCTAATCGTTTTTTCATCTGAATTGAATTTTTTTGAATGTTTTAAAAATATGATTTCAAAGTTGAATTCAATTCAAATGGCATTCAAACTTAAAATAGATTTTCTAATGATTTTCAACTTACCGTGATTTAAGAGAAACATTAATATATTCAAAGTTAAATCTAAGAGAATGATGAAATTTGAAATAATGTCTAAGGAATTTAAGGGAAATTTTGTAGATCTTGAATAAAACTAAAAGCTTTTCAAATATGGCTAATGCATAAACCACTGATTCATAAGAAACAAATGTTTTTCATACATAAACAAGAGGTGGTGTTAGACCCTACCCTTCGTGGATCTAAATCGACCCAATTATTCTTCAAACTGGTACTGAATATCGTAGTCTTATTTCGCTTTCATGTTTTTCATTTTGCTTTTCTTTTGCTTTCACATTCGATGTGTAACTTTCAATTTTGCTCTTTTACTTTTGAAACCATAAGATCAACTTTCATTTTATTCAATTTACTTTTGCTTTTTTGCTATAATTTAGTTTCAAATCTATTAAGTTTAAATTTGATTTACTAACTTTATAACTTACCATTTAAAATAATAATTATCTGATTGCTTATTTGATACTTTTTATAATAGAGAAAATGAATTATCTTCATTTTTAATCAACTCAAGTGCATATCAAACAGTTCCTGCGAAATGTTGACCTTAATATTAATAATTTCTATTGCTTTAAATACTGTGTTAAATGAAATGCATGAAAACTACACATTTTGATATCTATTCAACTCATAGTAATACTCATTAGTAGGGATGGTTTTTTTAGTCCCTTATAATTGTGTTTTAGTCGCCTAAAATAGTCCCTAAAAAGAGTCAAATAGTCCC
>JAQFXV010001572.1:0-13047 GCA_034694065.1 Camisia spinifer | reverse complement strand
CTCTATCGATTTGATACCATTTTCGATTTTTTCAAAGCTCCGCCTACTCAGTAATGGATCAAATTATAGCCGAGTAAGTGGGCGTGGCGCTTAACTCCATATATTTTGCTCTTATCTAATTGAGTACTATCGATTTGACTCCTCCCCCGATTTTTATGGTGACCGCACATTTAGTCCCACTTTACCGAAAAGACTTGAGTGTTATCTCAAAATAACTTCAAAATCAGAAAAAAATAACTTATTATATTGTTTAGAATAATAACAATAATTATGTGATAAGTTATCAGTAGTTAACTATTATTTGGAAAAATCAAATTCAAAACTTAAGGTAAGTTTTATTTTTAAAAAGTTTATTTAGAACTTTTCGGAAAATAATATCAATAAAACTTAAAGTGACTTTATTTTTGACTTTTTGAACGATTTAATTATTGACAAAACTTACGATATTTATATTGATTTTAATAATCATTTATAAAGTATTCATAAAAGACTCACAAATTATTTTTTAAACGAAATGATTGATATTTAAATAGATATTTAAATAGATATAAAATGAAAATTTTCCTCAAATAAAATTTAATTACATTAGCATTAAAATGATCATAACATAAAAAGATTAAAGCATAATAAGGGAAAATAGATTTTAATAAATGAAAATACGTAATAAAAGTTTAATTGGAGTGAATATGATGTCATTGACTATAAGTTGAAAGAAAAATATAATTTTGAAAAACAAGTGAAGCAAAGAGTCAATAATGAGATTGAACTGAACTGAACAATATTGAGATAGTAATGAAATAAAATAGTTGAGTAATAGTGATAGTATTGTGAAATAGTAAAGTAAACTTTGAATAAGAGCTATTTGTTTGGTTTGACAATACAACAGATAGTGTGTTATTAAGTTGAATGGTGAAATGTTCAAAAGTAACATTGTAAATTGTAAATTTTTTCTCAAGTATAACACCATAACGTTGTTATTCAACATTTACAATCAAACGTGTATTGAAAGTCCATTGAAATAATTTTGATTATCATTCATAAAGCGTTATTCAATATAAACTGTTTGTGCGTTTCGAGACTTTTATGCTTTAATTGCTATCAATTATCGATACATTTAATGATTAGACATATATTTTTACAAATATTTTCTTCATTAATACAACAAAATTATAATTAATTTATATTTTATTTATCGATTTAAACTGTTTTTCAATTGATTCAAAGGTGTGTCAAACTATCAAATATTTTCTCATTTAAGTTAAATTTATTTTTATTTTTAATGCTAAAAAATATTATAAATTAACAGAATTTAGTTTAAAAATGATTAAAATTTCCTCAAAATATGATTTTTTTTAATACTTTAATTGCTTTCCTCAATAGATATCAATATCGATATGTCTATGAATGCATTCAAAACTTGAATTAATGATAAATAAATTGTGAAATCAGTGCAAAACATAATAATTTACGTAATATTTGATGACTTGTGTAGTCTTTCGATATATAATAAATTGGTCTTAAAAGTGGTTTATTTTTAATCGTAAAGAAATACTAATATTTATTTGAAAAAAAGTATAAACGTTTGAAAATTTGATTAATAAGAGAGAGAATTTGTGAAATGTTTAAAAGATTTAAATGTTATGAAAAGTGATGAGAATATGAGCGGAACGACTGCTGGGATAAGTATTAATTGTTCGCATACTTCGCACACTTCCCACACATCACATATGCCTGTAATACCTAATGAATTAGTGATTCCTCCGCCACAGTCCCGAGTTGTGAAAGAGGGCTGGGTTTACAAGAGGGGTAAATCATATTAAATATTAACATTTAATTGATTTTAAAATGATTTCTAATGTATCAATAATTGAATTGACAAAAAGGCGAACACATAAAGAATTGGAGACCACGATATTTCATACTCTTTGAAGACGGAAGTCTAATAGGGTTTAAGAATAAGCCCGAACATGGATTCGGAGACCCTCTCAATAACTTTACAGTCAGGGGCTGTCAGATCATGAAAACAGATCGACCCAAAAATCATACTTTTATTATTAGAGGTCTTCAGTGGACAACAGTTATAGAGAGAATGTTTCACGTGGAGAACGATAAGGATAGAGATGAATGGTGTGAAGCAATAACATTAGTGGCCGGAAGACTAACTGTCGAAGAAGAGGGTGACGTAGAAATGGTTGACGCAAATCGAACTCAAGATGAATATCGTAATCGATTACACATCACTACAAGACCTTCTTCGAGAGGCCGCAAAATTGTATGTGAAATACATTACTTTTGAAAAAAATTCAATTGAAGGCTAGATTTTTATCTTTAATTTTGTTTTCCTCAATAAATTTGATCACTAATCTATTTATAGACTTTAGAAGACTTTGAATTTCTTAAAGTTCTGGGAAAGGGAACGTTCGGTAAAGTTATATTATGCCGTGAAAAAGGAACGTGTCTTTTATATGCCATTAAAGTTCTTAAGAAGGAAACCATTATTGCTAAAGACGAAGTCGCTCACACTCTAACTGAAAATAGAGTTCTCCGAAATACAAGTCATCCATTTTTAATTGTAAATAACTTTTCTAACAAACTCTTTTCTCAATTTAATTTCTATTGATATCAAATAAATCTTAATTAAAAAAATGTTGTGAATTTCAGTCATTAAAATATTCTTTTCAAACTGGGGATCGATTATGTTTTGTTATGGAATATGTCAATGGAGGCGAACTATTTTTTCATTTATCTCGTGAAAGGATATTCAGTGAAGACCGAACACGTTTCTATGGGGCACAGATTCTACTTGCACTCGAATATTTGCACACTCGAGGAGTTATATATCGAGATCTAAAGGTAAACTTACTTTAACATTAAATTTCTATATCTTTCGATTAAGTTATAGTTTTAACTTTGATATAATTAATAAAAACCATTGTTTTATGTGAATCACAACTGCATTATATAATGTTATGAAAAGTGTTGAGTAATTTGTTTCGACGAACTTTTCAACAGAATCTATAACTTTTCCATGAAAGGGGTTATGATTTTTTTCTTCTAATAAATAAAAGCTCGAAAATTTACTATTGGATGATTCGGGAAACATAAAAATCGCTGATTTTGGTTTATGTAAAGAAGATATTAATTTTGGCGCCACTACTAAAACATTTTGTGGTACACCTGAATATTTAGCTCCAGAAGTTCTCGAAGACACTGATTATGGACGAGCGGTAATCAATGCTTTGAATTGAATTTAATGGAGAGATAATTAAAATAAGGATTAAACTTAAAAACAGGTCGACTGGTGGGGTCTCGGAGTTGTCATGTATGAAATGATGTGCGGAAGACTACCCTTTTATAATCGTGATCACGATATCCTCTTTGAACTAATACTTGTAGAAGAAGTGAAGTTCCCGAAAACACTGTCGGCTGAAGCGAAAAACTTACTTCAGGGACTTCTGATCAAAGATCCAGTTAAAAGACTCGGTGGAGGACCTGAAGATGCAAAAGAGATAATGTATCATCCATTCTTCAGAGGTGTTCAATGGCAAGACTTACTCGAAAAGAAGGTATAACTCATTAATGCTCAGGATTTGAAATTTGATTTAATCTGAAATATTTGTTGATAATTAGGTTACGCCTCCTTTTAAGCCTCAGGTGACCAGTGATACCGACACTCGTTATTTTGATCAAGAATTTACAGGAGAATCAGTACAACTGACACCACCGGAGCAATTATGTCCACTCAATTCAATAACTGAAGAGATGGAACAGCCGTACTTTCAACAGTTTTCATATCACGGAAGTGCTACAGCTTTGGGCAAAAGCATTGATCAGTGATAATGATTTTCATTATTCAAAATAATGGCATTAATAACAAATAATAGTGTAAATAAAATGAAAACTGTGTTCAACTAAAAGTTTTACGATTTAGGCATAAAAGACATAAAAGTTATGAATTATAGAGTCATTTGATTGAGTGTTTTTGGTTTAGTTATCATTGAAAGACGTCATTCCTATTGCAATATACTATTTATGTTTACTTAAAAGTCTATTCGATTGAAGATGACGTAACACGTGCTCTACTGGTGAATACATGATAACCATGAATGATAACATTATTTGTGCCGCAATGTATTTGAACTATCTTGTTATTGTACGACTGTTCCCATACATACACCCATACATTCAGCGTCAGTCATAAGTAGTGTAAAACTTAAAAGTAATGAATGCGTCGATCGTTGCGTAATCTTTTAATAACACCTGAATTGACAAAAAACAAATACTTTGTGCCGATATCTCTATATATCACTTCATTTTTCTGCAATAATTGCGTATTTCGTTGATTTGTTGGTAAGCCTTTTGTTATACAAAACAAATTTAGAAAATTAGTATAATTAGAACGCAATTATAATGTATGAAAAACAGAATAATTGGCATTCACTTTATTTATCTCAAAATTAACGCGTAGGCGACAGATAAAGCTGTAACTCAATTGAGACATATTATCACAAATACGCCATAAGACCTACAATACATGCCCACACCTATTATTCTTTATTTAATATCAGTTTTTTAATCTTTAGGCTCAAAATCTGCTTTTTCCAAGTCTTGAAATAGCAAAATAGCTTAACTTATAAGGAATATCAATTATGTTCATTTCACACAAAGCATTCAAATTGAGTCATCAAATTTCGCAAACATTTTATAGATATTAGTTGTTATTTTCATTATTAAAAATGAGTGAAGTTTACATATGATGAATGTTAGACCGGTTAGAGATTATAGAAAACTATGAAAATGTTAACATTTATAATGAATGGATTGTAGGAATGATCAGTTGTTGAAAAATTTTGTTGACATTCTTGTTTTCAACTCAAAGTTGTCTGCTTTGTTTGTAATTTTCTGTCTGATTATAGTTCCAAAAATTCAAGGTTTCATAAGTAGTCTATTTATAAAAACTTATAAGATTTTAACATTTGTCTCATTTCGAGGCTTTAAAAGCGCAGATTTTGAGTTTAATCATTCAAATATCTATAGGAAAACAGAATGTTAATGAAAAACCTAAATATTTTCGGCTTATTTGCTCAATAATGTAATTGCAATCTTTTTTGCAACCATTGAAATAATTGTATATTATTATTATTAATCTATTTACTATGCATTACTGTTTTAGCTCTTAATGAAGTTGACAAAAAACTTATCTATTCATTAATTCCTCGAAAATAATTAATATAATGATCAGGATTTATAACAACAAGAGATTGATTTGTAAAAAGAGAAACAAATTAATGAATGATTAGCCGTTAATTTATTAAAACTCCCGGTGTTCTGATGTACAAATTTATTCAATTTAAACACTAATGTAATTATTATGTAATGAATTAATTGGTTTTATTGTAATGTTTGCATTCCCTCTATTGATATTGATATATAATGATTATTAAAAAAACTAAATAGCCTTTTGTGGGATTGGTTTTTGTATTACTCGACCCACAATTATGATAAACCGGTGACAATTATTTGTACTAAACAAACATGAAAAGCTTTCCTTTATCTCTCTTTCTCTCCCTTTCTATCTCTTTTTATACTATACACTCATCATTAATTGTGAGCTACTGTTAGTCTTATTTCTGGCAGCTTTTCACTCATCAATTTTATTAATTGAATAAAAATTTAAGTCATTTCAACCGTTTATTATTATTTATTTAAATCAAGTTTGCGATCATTTATCAAAGTTTGTAATTTTGTTTTAAAGGTAAAACTTTTCTTTGATTAAATAAATAAATGGATTTTGTTTATCGTGAATTTTAGTTATTCGAAAATATGTTGTTTAAGAAAATTTGCAGTCGTATCGGTCGAGTCTCTCAATTAATAATCAGCAGTTGTGCTCATTTAAACACTCAAAGTTTGACCGACACTTTCGGTAGAAAACATAATTATCTCAGAATATCTCTCACAGAAAGATGTAATCTTAGGTGTAAGTAATGTTTCAAATAATCAATTCAATGGAATTAAGACAATATTGATTATATTCTTAGGCCTCTATTGTATGCCAGAGGAAGGCGTAAACCTTACAAAGAATTCTCTCTTATTGAATACAAATGAATTGAAAGTGCTCTCAAGTTTGTTTGTTAAGTCTCTCGGAGTCGATAAAATTAGATTAACAGGTGGGGAACCATTAGTTCGAAGGTTGGATTCTTATATTCTATTAATTCTGTATCGTTTTTGACATTTAAAATTTTTAATTTGAGATTATCTTTGAAATAATCAAGTTATTCATGAGTTTAAGAATTATTAATTCTAATAATATAGAGATATCATTGAAATCGTTAAAGATTTGGCAGATTTGAGAGAATATGGTCTGAAGACAATAGCGATAACTACAAATGGTTTAGTTTTGAGTAAAAAGTGTTCAGCATTAAAACAAGCAGGTCTTATATTCATTACTAGCCCTTATATATGATGTTGTATTTTGTTTATTGTTTTATTGCACTGATTATTACTATAACATAACTAAAGTGAGAGATACTATATATTATTTAGGTTTAAATGCTCTAAATATAAGTTTGGATACATTAATACCTGCAAAGTTTGAATTGATTACTAGAAGAAAAGGTTGGGATAATGTTATGAAATCAATCGAAAGTTCATTGAATGAAAACTTTGATAGCGTTAAAGTTAATTGTGTTGTAATGAAAGGGTTTAATGACGAAGAGATAATAGATTTCGTGAATTTGACTCGAGATTTGTCAATAGATATTCGATTCATTGAATACATGCCATTCGATGGCAACAAATGGAGTCATAAAAAGATGATGACTTATAGAGAAATGTTAGCAATAATTAGAGAAAAATATCCAGACATTAAACAATTAGACCCTAAATTGAATGAAACGTCAAAAGCTTATAAAGTGCCGAACTTTAGCGGACAAATAGGTTTCATAACATCTATGAGTGAGAACTTTTGTGGAACGTGTAATAGACTCAGAATAACAGCGGACGGAAACTTAAAGGTCTGTTTACTTTATTCAGATTGCATTGAATTACTCAAGAAGATTATTTTTCAAATAAAACTTACTTATAAGACAAACCTGATATGTTTTTCAAGGTTTGTTTATTTGGTAGCGAAGAAGTCTCTCTTAGAGATGCTATTCGTGGCGGTGCTGACGACAATCAATTAACTGAATTGATTAAGAAAGCACTTTATAACAAAAGGAAACAACATTCGGGTAACTTTAAGAGCTTTCATTCATTTTCTTTTTGTATAGATATTCACACAAAAAGAATAAATCAAACCCGAAATTGTCTAACTCTTCAACTCAACCCATTTTAGGAGCTTTTAATATAGTGAACACTACAAATAGACCAATGATATTAATCGGTGGGTGAAAATTGATCTTATAATTATCGTGATATTATTTGATGTAATCAAATACTTCTATGCAATAAATTTGGGATTTAATAGCACAACAACACAGACAGTATAGCACTAAATCATCTCAATTTACACATATCGATGAATTAACGGGAAAACCAAAAATGGTGGACATTAGCGATAAACAAATCAGTTTAAGGACTGCATCCGCTATTGGGAAGGTTTGGGTCGGACCTCAAGTCTGTCAACTCATTCGATTGAATCAACTCAAAAAAGGTGATGCACTGACTGTCGCTCAAATCGCAGGAATTATGGCCTCAAAAAATACTTCAAAACTTATACCACTTTGTCATCAAATATTACTCGAAAATGTTAGCGTCAACTCAATTATTGACTTTAATAATGAACAGATTGTTATCACAGCTAATGTTAAAACTAAATATCAGACTGGAGTAGAAATGGAAGCCTTAACTGCTGTCAGTATTGCGGCCCTAACTATATATGATATGTGCAAAGCTGTCAATCAACAAATAATCATTCGGGAAATCAAATTAGTTTCTAAAACTGGGGGAAAACAAGATTTACACTTCGATTGAATCTAATATTAGTAGAGAATCAAATACTATAGCATTCAAATATTTTTCAGAACTTTTTATTTTAATTACAATAAATTCAGTTTAAATATTAAAATATATTGTTTACAGGTTTTGGTTTTGAGTAATCTTTTTTAGTTCATATCGTTTTCGAGAATTACATTAAATATTGTACGCATTCATCAAAAATAGTTTAATTTCTTATTTTCTATTGAGTTCTGTCTCGAGTTCTCTTATTTTGTTTTTCTTTTCATTAAGAATTGCAACAAATTTAGTAAAAAGTATTGAATCGTTTTCTTCTTTCTTAACAGTAAAATAATCGAGACTTTCAACCGATTTCTTACACATCTCTCGAAGGCTTTCATTTTGAGACTTAAGTTCTTCTATTAATTGGTCTTTAGTTTTGATAAATAATAATAATTTAGGCATTAATTCAAACATTAGAGCCAATGAATCAACTCTTTTGACATTAAAGGTGAGAATGGTTTGAATGAATTCAAGTGAAGGAACATTTAATAACAGTTTTGAACAATAGTTGCCATTATTCTGATTGTCATCTATTATATCAAATTCATAGCAATAACTGTTATTTGAATCGTTGTCGACAGTAATGAGTTTTGATCCCAATTTCAATACATCCTTTGGGTCTTGATTTGAATCGCTTTCACTTTCACTGAAATCAATTACACCTTTGAATGAATTATTTATCGAAACAAATAATAACTCAAACTTTTGATTATTCTCACTATCAATACATTCGCTGAATAAATAATAATTGTTTTCATTGTTAACTAATTTCACTTCAGATAAGAATTTAATCGACATTTTAATTAAATTATAACTAAATGTATTGGTTTTTAAGTGAAAAGCAAAGTCTCATTAATAACGTGTTCAACGCATTGATTGATTTGTATTACAAATCATTGAAAGAAGTCATAAATAACTTGACGTAATATATAGTGTATGAAAATATATAAACAAAACAAAACAGTGAAAAATAAAGTGATATTTTTATTAAAACTAATTTGAATTGAGATATAATTGAAGAATATAGTTATGGCTCACTATAAAGGCGCCGCATCTGAGGCCGGAAGAGCTCTTCAGCTGCAGAAGAAGAGAGAGAAAGCTTTGGAAGAATTGGAACACAAGAAACGAAAAATAGAGGACGAAATGAAATTGTCTTCAATTGGAAACAAATTTGCGACACATTATGACGCTATTGAACAACAGATAAAGTCTTCAACTGTAGGTTTAGTCACTTTGGATCAGATGAAAGCAAAACAAGAAGATTTAGTTAAAGAAAGAGAAAGACAAATAGCTCTAAGACATGAATCAATTAAATTAAAAGAAATTGAAGAAAAAAGAGAACAACAGGAGAGACAAAAAAGACAAGTATTTTATTTCATTAAAACTTAAGTTGAGTTTTGTTTTAAAACTTATTATATTTATTAATAATAGATTCAAACGCTTTCGTTTCGTTTTGATGACGAAGAAGAGAATGAAGAAGAAGACAATTGCAATGACAGTGGAGTTAATGATAACAAAGATGAACAAAATCTTTGTGAGACTAATAGTAATACTGAAAACCCGAATGATTCAGAAGATTCAGATTCGGTTTGTTTTTGATAAGTGATAGAAATATAAGTTTTTTGCTTAATTAATCGCAAATTTTTTCACTAGTCTTCAAATTTGATGATAAAAAAGCGCAAAATGATGAAGAACCCAGACGTGGACACAAGCTTTTTGCCGGACAGAGAAAGAGAAGACGAAGAGAATCTTCTCAGAGAACAGTTGAGACAGGAATGGGTTGAAAAACAAGAAAAGCTTAAGAATGAAGACATTGAGATAGTTTTTAGCTATTGGGACGGTTCGGGTCATCGAAAGTCTGTTCTTGTGAAAAAAGGAAACAGTATTTATCAGTTTTTGCAAAAATCATTAGAAATTCTTCGCAAAGAATATCACGAATTAAGAGCTATGACTGCAGACCAACTCATGTATATTAAAGAAGATCTAATAATTCCACATCACTATACGTTCTATGATTTTATAGTAACAAAAGCCAGAGGTAAAAGTGGACCTCTTTTTAATTTTGATGTTCACGATGACGTTAGACTTATCGGTGATATAACTGTTGAAAGAGAAGAATCACATGCAGGAAAAGTGCTACTCAGGAGTTGGTACGAACGCAATAAACATATATTCCCCGCCAGTCGTTGGGAACCTTTTGATCCAACTAAAAGTTATGATAAATATACTATTAGTGATCGAAAACACTAATCAATTAATTTTTAATTATTTTTTCTAACATTTTATTCAATAAATTAAACTCTTTTTTCTCAATTAATTAGTATTTTTCAAATAAATTGACAAACTTTAACATTTTGTAAATAAATTATTTTTTATTTTATTGATTCAATTATTCATTGAATTGTTATCACTCGGAATGAGACATATATTATCTTCAGTGCAAAACCTGCTCAAAGCTTTAGGTAATGCTGACATCATTTTATATCTCATTGTATTTCATAGTATAATAAATTTATTAAAATAATTATCAAATTTTAATACTTATGAAACTAAAATCTCAATTCTAGAGCATTTTGTAAAAAGTTTTCGTAATGAGACTCAATTTGATCGTAATTCCATTCAATAAACCAATAATTATTCGATGATTTAACTGAAATATTTTCCGAATCTATTCCAAGCAATTCATTTGCATTCAATTTACTAACAATTGACAGATTTGAGTATAAAATGATAGATTCGACCGGAAATCGATAATTATTGACTAGAAGTTCAGCTAAATCTCTATTATTTTGAATTAATTTCAGATCTTTTAGTTCAGAGTATAAAAACCAACCGTTTATAAAATGTTTCTCAAGAAGAGATATAACTGAATGACTGGAAAGCGGACCTTCTCTTAAAGATCTTCCTGATCCTCAACACGACTGATCTGTTAGTGAACCCCATAATACTATTACATGTATTAATTTGTTCTCTTTTTTAGACAAATCTAATATTTGACTTAAATTTCTCTTATAATCGATTTGAGAAAAAGGATAGAAATGTTGTTCTAAACGTTTTTGTGCTTCAGTTTCAGAAATAGAACTCAACCAATGATTATCATTAAATATATATTTATGGTTAAGGGAAGCGCTTATAGTCATAGTAGGAGTGAATCCAATGTCTACTTCACCGCTTTGTTCCAGATCTGGTCCATCACTCCATTCCATATCAACATTCAATTTATTACTGTTCGCAAGTTTTAAATTAAAGTATGAAATATCGTATTCATTGCTTTCAATACTATTAATGGTTTTACTATTCAATAAAACGATTTGTCCGCTAAGAAAAGCCGGAGTCAACCAAAACGGGTTCTCATTTCCACTCAATTGGAATTCAATATGCATTCGAAATATAATATCAATATATCGTTCACTAATCGCACGAATAATAGCCGCAGAACCTCTTGGATGTGATCGAGTCTGAAGTGAAACATTTTCGTGAATCAAACTTAATATCGATTTAACTTTCGATAAATGTTTTGGTTCTTTCCATACATTCGTATAAATGTTTTCTTCATAACTATCGTCTCCTCTAATAATCCAATAAATATTTCCAGTTATTAAAGATTTATTATTTTGTGGAATAAATGCTTTCAAATCAGACATTAAATAGTTTTGTCTCTCTTTTTGTGCGAATCGAAACTCAAATAAATTTTTAAGTGAACCCACATTTGACTGAAAGTTAAATATTAGTTATTATTATCAAAATTAGAAATTTTATTTAAATTTCAAATAAAAAGCTTAAAACTCACAAAATCAATAAAATCTAAATTTTTAGAAAGAGATTCATTAATGATTGGCTCGTATTTAGCGAACAATTCAATCGATTTATTCGACAATTCAATAGGTTTTACATTTTCATTAAAATTAATATAATATTCATTTAAATTAATAAATAATATAAATGATAACAAAATACTGATAAAAGGGACTAAAACTAAATTAAGTATAGATTTCATTAATTAATATTTAAGATAATTATTAAATTACTTCATAATGTCATTCATTCATAAAATGAGATTCTTTTGAAAACTATTTTGTTTACAAACTTTTCATTCGTTTAAAAATAATGAATGACTCGAAAGACGTCATAAAAAGTCTGCACAACTCATACGTCAGTATATTTTCATTCATTTGATACACGTTTTACTCTTTAAAGATCTCAATAATTTATTAATAGTTCATGACATTAATTATCAATAATTATATTAAGTCTAAAACTTTATATTTTAAATGTCTTCAAAAGTGTTTAAAGTCGTCAAAAGTCTACAAAAGGTTTGCCTAAAGAGATATTTTAATGAATTTTAAATTACTTATAACTGTATTTCAAACAATTATTTAATTAAAATTTATATTTATATGAATACAGCGTTTAATCCATTTCTCTGAAAAATGTGATGAAATCCCAAATGAATACAAGTCTGGGATTATATTTGGTTTCAATTCAATCGATGAAAACAATGTTAGCTTTTGTTTGGGATGTGTTGACAATGAGTCTGATTCTCCTTTTGGCACAACTTGTTTAGGGATCTATTCTCTCAATCCATTGATTAGTGACGAAGATATCATTGAATTATGTCTTAAGTTTAGTAAAAATAAGAAAAGTGGAAAACTTATAATTTTTGGCTTTAATAATGAAAACGAATTGATTGAATTGAAAACTAATTTTTATGACATTAAATCTAAACAGTTTTGTGAATGTAGTGTTGAATTCATTGAAGATGAGGAAGCAGTTAATAAAACATTAATCGTTAGGTTAAAAGTTCCGATTCTTTTCAAATTCAACCCATCAAAAGAGGAACAATTATTCACTAATAATTTGAAGGAATCGATGGCTAAACTTAAAGAAGACATTAATTCATATGAACTCAAGTTATTTCAATCGAGTTTCAAGACTAGGATTTCAGATAATGATAAATCATTAAATTCAATGATTGTATCAGATCTTTACGGATATCTAGAAGAAGATCCCGATATGTTTGATGGCATTGAAGTTCCGGCGAATATGAAGAAG
>JAQFXV010001571.1:0-13050 GCA_034694065.1 Camisia spinifer | reverse complement strand
AAACTCACGAACATTAGAGAAACTATTAGAATAAACCTCAAAATTATGTTAAGTGTTTTCCACTATCGTAAACAAACAGTAAAATGAAGAGAATCGGTGAAAATCTCGAAACGCTAGCGTTTGGCAATTGTAAGAAGTGCTCAATTGAATTGCGATAAGAAAAAATCTAAATGTCAACAGTTAAATGTTTTTTGCATTATTCAAATAGTATAAATTTACCTAAAATGCTAATTGAAGTCAAACCATATTCTGTTTCCACATGAAGATATTGCGCACTTGAAGATAAGAATTTTAGTTTATTGACGCCTTATTACAAATATTAGAGATTTACGAACCAGTTGTCATATATCAGGGAATCTGACTCTTATTTGCATTAAACGGAACAAAATTTCATAGAAATAGCAAAACTAGAAATAATGTTTGAGTTCTGAAACTAGATAACTATACTGAAGAATAAAAAAATCTTGAACCTGATTTTTAAGCAGAAATATCAAATGATTGACATGCGATCATTTTGTTCTATAATAATTAACTTGAATGGAACAAAAAATATTTTGACACTTTTGAACATTCCCTCAGTTCAAACAATGGGAAGAGTTTCACTAATTTTCATGATTAACATGTTTATTAATATGAAATGAAGATATAATTACTTTAGGCTCACGTAAGCGTCGAATATAATTAATGCCTGTCGAGCGCTTGACTGTATTTCTGAGCTTATGTCCAATAATATTAATTATGATAATAACTGAAAATTCTCATTATAATAAGCAATAATCAATCAAATGAATATTAAAACCTGACATCAACATAACTTTCAGCGGGTTATCAAAATTATATCAGATCTTACAGTCATGCTTTCATAGAGACTCAAATACAAGTCAATCGTAGACCAGGAATTCAAAACTAAATATAACGCTTCTTTTTGTTTTCTTATTCAATCTTATAATCAAAATCAAAACAAAAATTGTGGAAAAATAATTTCACGCATCAATTTCCTTCGCATGCTTTGAAGCTTAATTTGATTTCTGATCTTGAAGTTATGGGAAAAACAAAAGAGACAAATAGTTTAGAGTTGAAGTTCAATCATATTTCGATAATTAATATTCAAGTTAAAGTTCAGGATTATTATTCCATGAAATAAGAAATTAATAAAATGATATTCAGAAACGAAATGCTTTATTTTTACTGTAATGTATGCATGAGTTTTCGAAACTATGTTATTCTAAGTTTAAGAGTTTGGAAAGACTTAGTTTCGTAATATCTTTCAAGAAATAGTTCAAAAGGTAATTTATTATATGAATGTTAAACTGCTATTATATGCAACTCATTCATTATTTTCATAGTAAAACATATCTAAATATATAAGAATTACACAAATAATACTATTTTGAAGCATTCATTTTATTCCTGAATCTTTTGATCTTAAAAAAATAATAAAATTGAAAAAAATTTAACAAAAAGATAATAAGTTGATAAAATATAAGTCCAAGAATTGTTGAAGGAAATCCTGAAACCATTTCCTGTGCGGACTCAAGTCGAGCAGAGGCTAATTGAGAATGAAAGCGAGTTTGTTGAGTAACATGTTTGAAATCTAAAGTCGAGTTGAGTTGAGACGCAATTGCAAAGCTCTGGAGAAAAACATGCTTTTATTTGATATGAATATTAACAACGTTACTTTGATAACATTTTTGAGACCTTCACCACTCCTATAGTTTCGCACATCCAATAACCCCAATCCCAACCTCACACTCATTACCCTAACCCTCACTTCTAAACCTTTGTCTTTCGACCCTTTGATAATTTTTAGTTGAAATTGAAATCAAATTTGACATAAAGTTCCCAATATATGAACCTCCACTCCCTCAAGAGTAACCTTATTCTTGTTGAAAATATAATACTGCAGAGAAAATGGGAGCATGCGTTATGTCACTAATCAATAATAGCGACGATCGGGAAGAGAGACTGTGAGGCTGTGGGAAAAAGCGTAGAAAACATACATTCGAGGAATTATATGCTATAACAGACCCTACGTATGAAAATATAACACACGCTATAGTATTGCGTTCATTCACTAACTCTTATATTCAACCAAATTCTGTGACAGTTTTGTAGACAAGAGAGAGAGTGTGTGCAAAGACTACAAAAGATATAAAAATTGATGTATAGATAGACCGAAAATATTATTCAAATAGAAAATAATAATTTCCTAAAAAGGAAATTATATTTAAATAAACTGATGACGTAATCGTATATTTTTTTAAATAGACATTAAGTTTAAATAAATATAAACCGAGAAAATAGTGTGTAATAAGAGTTTAAGTCAAACTTCAATTGAATCTTTGTTTTAAAAATCGGCTCATATTATAAACAGTGAAAAAATCGTGAGAAAGGGAAGAGTGTATAAAATATAAGCAATACTAGTATTTATTAATACAGTGTTGCCTCAAAACTGTCTATTCTCTCATGTGTTCACAATTTTAACATTTCAGCATTTCTTATATGTTTTGCGTTCAATACATATAAAATAGTGATATATTTAGAGCATTATTAAAGCCTTGTATTAAAGGGCGATGTTTTCGATGATTATGTTATGGGCGATGGTCTGAACCGGCATTTTATTAGTATTATTATTCAAATACTATTTATAAATATTAATTATTAATTACTATAAACATCATAACCATAATCATAAACATCAATATTATTATCAATCATATAATAGTTATTAAAAGCCATTCAATTATCCATTTTTAATATTAGTCAAAATTGCATTTATTTTTCAATTTAATTCAAATTAATGATAACCTCAATAATGGTTACGGAAAGTGATTCACAGCAAACACAAGAACCTCATACTCAACATCAGGTATTCATTCAATTCAATAATTAATTAATAATTCGTAATAATATTTATTCAAATTTTTCTCTTCCTTTAAATGGCATTTAATTTTTTTGTTTTGTTATTTGACATTCAATTCATTTAAATGATTAATAATTTATTTATTGAAGAAAACATTGGTTTTAAGTTTTAATAATAATAATCAAATTAATTATTATTTTCATTCAATTATTTATAATTAGATTCACTTTATTTACAAACAATATTAATGTCAATATTTATTCAATTAAAACGCCATTGACTTGAAAATGAACTTCAATTTCAATGATAAACAATATTTAAGTGATTTAATCTTCGATTCAATTGAATTGACACTTATATTGATTAATAGTTAGTAAAACATAACTTGAATTAATAATATTTTATCGATAAGTTTGAGTTTTTGTCACTATTATTAAAATTATGTTAAAACTAATGAAAAACAAAATCTATTAATAATAAGAGTTTTTACTATTGAGTAAAACTATTGAATTATTTCAATAATAAACTCAAATATTTATGTCATTCTTATCGAAACCTATTATTTCTTTTAAGATAATTTCCAATCATATGCCATATGTTTTTAACACTGAATTCTTTAGAGCTCTAATTCATGAGAAGTGACACTCTTTGACATTTTTATTATTTTATTAATAAAAATATATTCTTAATAAATATATGTCTCATATCATATCTTTTTATACTGTATAATAAGAATACAAAATTGAAAGTACAATATGTCTCAACTTATTATTAATGTCTTTCTCAATACAACTTATATTAAATATGAGTTTAAAGTTGAAAATGGTTTCAAACAACTTCATTCTAGAACTTTGTGATCAAACTCAATGAATGCTTTGCTTTGAATTATATTTTTTACTAATTGTTAGAAATGGTATTAGTTTTAGACGATATCGTTTTGATAATAACTGCGACCACTAGTCTTATTGTTTTGGTTTTATATACTTTTGTCGAGAAAGTAAGACTTCAGTTCAAACTACAAATAATGTTCAAAAACTAGTCTTATTCTCGATATGTTTCAGATTATAATAATCTATTTATTTGTTTAATACAGAAATGATTAATTGATTACACAATTGATTCGTTGATAGAATTGTTTTTAAAGAAACATTATATTTTCAGACCGATGGAAACGCAAGCTTTTTACGGGCCGCCAGAGCTGGCAATTTGGATAAAGTATTGGAATATCTTAAAGGAAGTATTGATATAAATACAAGTAATGCAAACGGTTTAAATGCTCTTCATTTGGCATCAAAAGAAGGACACGTTGCTGTGGTTACTGAGCTTTTGAAGAGAGGGGCGAACGTTAACGCAGCCACAAAAGTGAGTCTGACTTTTCATTCGCTTATTTTTAATCAAATTCAAGTAATAAATTCTAATAAAACATTTATTCTCTTTTCTTACAGAAAGGTATAGTTTTTGATGTTTGCTATCGATTGAAATTTTGAAGTCATATTAATATCAATACAGATATAATGTTCACAGACTTTATAAAAATAGGATTAAAAGTAATTTAATTTTGAATGTTTGAAATAATTTAAAGGGAATACTGCTCTACACATCGCATCTCTTGCTGGACAGGACGATGTGGTTAAAGTATTGATACAAAACGGCGCAAATGTAAACGTTCAGTCATTGAATGGATTTTCGCCTCTATATATGGCGGCTCAAGAAAATCATGATTCAGTTGTCCGGTATCTGTTGTCAAACGGAGCCAATCAGTCTTTGGCCACTGAAGACGGTTTCACACCTCTTGCTGTTGCTCTACAACAGGGACACGACAAAGTGGTGGCTGTTCTTCTTGAAAATGATACTAAAGGAAAAGTACGACTACCAGCCCTTCACGTCGCCGCTAAAAAGGATGACTGCAAAGCAGCCGCTCTTCTTTTGCAAAACGATCACAATCCTGATGTCACCTCAAAATCAGGATTCACTCCACTTCATATCGCTTCTCATTATGGAAATGAAAATATAGCGGCTGTACTGCTTGATAAGAACGCAGACGTCAACTTTGTGGCTAAACATCAAATAACTCCACTTCATGTGGCGGCCAAATGGGGAAAAGTTAATATGGTTTCACTTTTATTAGATAGAAAGGCTAAAATAGATGCTGCCACTAGAGATGGTTTGACACCTCTTCATTGTGCCGCTAGAAGTGGTCACGAATCAGTTGTTGATCTATTACTCGAAAGGGGAGCTCCCATTTCTGCTAAAACTAAAGTAATTATTATTTTTCATTATTAATTTCACTCAATTCTAATTATGTTCATATTTTTATAAAGAATGGTTTGGCTCCACTACATATGGCTGCTCAGGGTATACAAAACCAATTCTTTTATCTATTATTTCATTAGAGGATAGCATTTATTTATTGATATCTTTCTTTTTTCGATTATTTTATTTTCGTTTTGTATTCTGTGAATTCATTCATTTATAATTCCTGTAAATAATCTCCAAAACGGATCCAAAATTCACTTTATTTTATCGAATGTCTTAAAAAGAATAATGCATTGAATTTCGTTCCAAAACATATCACTAAATATTTATAAGATAACAAATAAAAATGATGTGAATCTCTTTTAAGCTGTTCTTTATAACTGAAAGAGTATCTAATTTATAGTATAGTTAGGAATAAATAACCAATTTGTGCACTCAATTAATAGCTATCAAGTTTTTATTGGTCTCAATTAAGGTGTACTCAAATAATTCCTTCACATTATCCTAAATTTTTCGAATATTAAACTTACAGACATTTCATTACACAGTCTTTGAAAATAGCTTTAATATGAATTAATCTTTTATACAATAAATTTGTTCAAATAAATCTACAACTATTTAATTGTGAGGGTTTCCAAAGTTATTATTTTCGGATAATGATTAACCATTTGAACTGAATAATTAATAATTACAATATAACAGGTGATCACGTGGACAGCGCTCGTATCCTACTATTCCATAAGGCGCCGGTCGATGATATCACAGTTGTGAGCAATCATTTTATTTGTTTTTCTTAAATCTTTCCCGAACTGAGACATATATTTAATGGAATGCATACTATTATAGGATTATTTGACAGCACTTCATGTGGCCGCTCATTGCGGTCATGTTAGAGTTGCTAAACTGTTACTCGACCGCAAAGCTGACCCCAATTCAAGAGCTCTGAATGGTTTCACGCCATTGCATATCGCGTGCAAAAAGAACAGAATCAAAGTCGTGGAATTGCTTCTAAAACACGGCGCCTCTATTGAGGCCACGACTGAGTCTGGTTTAACACCTCTACATGTGGCAGCTTTTATGGGATGTATGAATATTGTTATATACTTGATTCAACACTTGGCCAGTCCTGACGTTCCAACAGTTAGAGGAGAGACACCATTACATTTGGCCGCAAGAGCTAATCAAACAGATATTATTAGAATACTTTTGCGTAATGGAGCACAAGTTGATGCCAAAGCCAGAGTAAGTTTTCTCTATATATATCGGTATTAAATCAATTGAATTGTGTGATAATTAATTATATTTTGAATGATAGGAACATCAGACCCCTCTACATATTGCTTCCCGTTTGGGTAATGTTGATATAGTTGGTCTACTTCTACAACACGGGGCATCAGTTGATGCAACCACTAAAGACATGTAATATTTATATTTAATTAATAACTGTTACGCCATTTATTAATATAATCAATAATTTCATTGTCAAAGGTATACATCTCTTCACATCGCTGCGAAAGAAGGTCAAGAAGAAGTGGCTTCAGTACTATTAGATAATGGCGCGTCTCTTACTTCTACCACTAAAGTAATTGACTATAAGTTTTGCTTTTTATTCAAATTATTTGATTGATTATTTAAATTATAGAAAGGGTTTACTCCTCTTCATCTCGCGGCTAAATATGGAAACATAAAAGTTGCGCGTCTTTTGATAAGTAAAGACGCACCCGTTGACGCTCAGGGAAAGGTAATTATATTTCATTTATTATTTATTATTAACTCTAATATTTCACGTTTATTGCTTTCAAAGTTGTCAATCATTTTCATTCAATTTAATTATATTTTTATCTTAATTTAGAATAATGTGACGCCATTGCATTGCGCAGCACATTATGATCACGTGAATGTTGCTCTTCTTCTTCTTGAAAAAGGAGCGTCACCTCACGCGACAGCAAAGAATGGTTACTGTCCTCTACATATCGCCGCTCGAAAGAATCAAATGGATATCGCGACTACTCTTTTAGAATATGGAGCGAAAGCTAATGCTGAATCTAAAGCCGGTTTCACACCATTACATTTGGCTGCACAGGAGGGACACACAGATATGACAGCTCTTCTGATCGGACATCAGGCCTCTGTCAACATAAAAGCTAAGAATTCATTAACTCCATTGCATTTATGTGCACAGGAAGATAGGGTTAATGCGGGCGCTATTCTTGTTAAAAATGGTGCAGATATTTCACCACAAACTAAAGCTGGTTATACTCCACTTCATGTCGCCTCACATTTCGGTCAAATAAATATGATTAGATTTTTACTCCAAAATGGTATGCTATGAATAAAATCATTTTGTTTAAGATATTTTCGTTTTATCATATCTTAGATTTGATTAATATGTTTAAACTAAACGATTTTCTCACATTTATCTCAATATATATTAGGGGCTGACGTGAATGCAACCAATGCTGTAAGTTTTGAATTGAGATTTCAAATGAATGAAACCCTGTATTAATTGATCTTTGAATTGATAGCACGGATACACACCATTACATCAGGCGGCACAACAGGGACACACATCTATCGTAAACTTATTGCTCGAACATAAGGCTTCTCCAAATGCAACCACAAATCAGGGACAGACAGCTCTATCAATAGCTCAGCGTTTGGGTTATATTTCTGTAGTCGAGACGCTTAAAGTTGTCACTGAAACAGTTGTGACCACAACTACAACAACAATTACTGAAGAAAAATACAAAGTTATAGCACCAGAAACAATGCAGGAAACATTTATGAGCGATTCTGAAGATGAAGGAGGTATTCATTTATTAGGATTTTTGTTTACTTTTCAATTATATTCATTTAAATGCATGTCCACTATATTCAAAATCTATATTTTAATCGATGTCTGATATGTTTGAAATAGAAATAGAGTGTTTGTCTACATATACGTAAGGATTTTAGTTATTTTCTTTTCGAATTAAGCATGAATTCTGTCTTAATTTGATGATTGAATGAAAGATTTTTGTAAAAATACGAAACAATTCAATTGTTTAACCACAACATAAATATTAAAATATGTCGCCATTTATTTTGCTTTTTATAATTTTGTTTGGCTTTACTGTCGGCGCCAAATGTATGTTCATTTGTGTATAGATAGAGTTTGAGCCTAAACTAATTTACTTGAGATACTTAATGATATGAGCACTTTGTTATATACTTTATGTATTGATTTGTAAAAGAGGCTTAACTTGTATGCTATTAATACAGATTAAGTTATTAACCAAGTTATGATTCAAATGAAAACTCTTCAAAATGCTTACAGAGAGCATAGTTTGTACATTTGTCGCCTATAGTAGACGTTATATAATATGAGCTGAGCTTTAAATAACACTTTCATATCATATTTGGCGCAATTGTCACATCAGAATAAGAGCTAACTATTAAATTAATTTATTGAGAAGTTAGTCGATGTTGTAATTAATCCAAAATAACGTTTGAATGAAACCGAAAATTATCTAAAATTGTTGAATATATACAGAAGTAAATGATTGAATTATACGATCAGGTGAAGAATTTCTAGAGGAGCCGACTTTGTACAGTGGGAATCATACCCACTCTTCTCATGTCTATCTTCCTTTCTATGAGGCTCAGAAATTACAGACTAGTAAGTCGTTTCATATAGTATATCAATTATCAGTTCTCTTATATGTTTTCAGTTATTTTATATTTCCATCTCATTTACAAATCGGTATTTTTGTATAATTCGTCAATTATTTTTCTCTTATTTTACAATCATTTTCAATTAAATTTCTAATTTCACAGCTGATGACAATATGTTAGGCGATCAGTCGTATCGTTATTTGACTGCCGATGAAATGAAATCTTTAGGCGACGACTCTTTGCCTTTTGATGTTACGAAAGACGAACGCGTTTCTGATACGATGTTAAACAGAGACTCTCTCGGTATTACACAAACACTCATTCATTGAATTAATTGATTGTCTAATAAATGAATTACTTGATAAATAGCTCCGATTACAGTAGAAGAAGAACTATTCTCTCCACATCACATGGCAATGACTGAATCTTATGTTAATGCTTTAGCTCCTGATAATATCGATATATCTCGCGCCCCAATCACTGCCGGGTAAGTTATTTATATGAATCATGAATTTGATGATAGAGTTACACATGCACTGGGGCTCTATTAATATGGATTCTGCCAAATGCATAAACTTCGCCAAAAACTGTTTTCGGGCATGTCTTATAAACAAATATCTAAATCTAATTAAATGCTTCGGTGAAGGGTTTCGTTTATTTATGGTTATTAAACAAAAATACCTAATTTGACAGCACTTTCAAATACTGTGATTTGGAGTTTCCTCAAATACGGCTCTGGCATTACTACATCACACCCCTCGATCCCTCTTTGCAAATGAGGCGTCGAAGGTGGGACTCTTCTCTTTAATACTTCATTTTTGTCATTTTATTGCTTCTTCTCTTTCGCTTAATATTTCTAATATTACTGTTTATACTATTGTGCATTCGGTTAACTTACGTTTTTGGTCTTTTTATAATCATATTCCTAATCAACGGTTAATTTTAATTTAAAAGTCTCGCAGATATTCAAATTTTGATTCTACTAAATCAATATTTTTGATTTAAATCATTATTCAATTCAATTAATCATGAATTATACCTAAAATATTTGTTACCGGTAGTGCTTCTGTATCTGAATGGTTGCAAAATTCCAAACTTAGAATCAAAAACTGACGAATAATTTAGGTTTTCGAAGAAATATTTACAATTTTATGGGAACAAATTTTCATTTTGTGTTAATTTATTGAGAGATGTTTTTTCATAAATCAAAACAGGATAAAAAATCAAACATTAATTTAATTGCTCTTCAGATTATGAACAAATCTTAAATTTCTTTTCCAAAAACATATGCAGTTATTGAAGTAATTGTTTCACAACTTAGTAATCATTCGAATATATTTTAGTTTTCTCTTCATTTGAATAAATTCATAATTTTGTTGGAACCCCAATATTGGTAATAAACTAAAAGTAACTTTCATTTCATGGATTTCATATGTGTTTCAGTAATCAGTCAGTATTTCTTAACTTATTTATTGCGAATTATTGAAGCGTTCATTAGATCAATATTGGGTTATGAATTGGTTCATAAATATCTCATTCAAAATCATAAAAGTTCTATGGATTGGAAATTAAGGCATAAATAAGAAAATCGCAGAAAAATCGTTGTATATCTGTTTCGCCCGAACAAAAAATTTAGACTAAAGAATTAGTGATAGTTATACTTCATAAATATTTCTAACAAAAAGTTTCTTCTGAGTCACTAACAGTGCATGTGTTTGAAGCGTTTGATTAAATAATGAGTGAATTTCTAAAATATTTAACATAACTTATTGTGTTCATGAATGCCTAATGAACATTGTTTTCTTCTAATTGCCTGCATTGCACGTCGGATGTCAATAGACGACTAAAGTGGAAGACGTAAGTTTCAAAGCTAACCCTCTGTAGAATGTCTTCAAATATTTGCAATTTTATTGAACAATTTTATTAATCAAAATTTTCTTCAGATTCCTCGTAAGCTTTATGGTTGACGCTCGTGGAGGAGCAATGCGTGGCTGCCGGCACTCTGGGGTTCGAGTTATTATTCCTCCACGAAAGGCACCGATGCCTATGAGGATAACTTGTAGATATTTGAGAAAAGAAAAACTCATTCATCCGCCGCCTCTTATGGAAGGAGAAGCCTGTGCTTCACGACTCTTAGAAGTGGGTCCCGCAGGCGCTAAATTCTTGGGGTATTATTTATTTTAAAACTTAATCTTAATATATATTTATAATTTGATTATTATTTTGATAGACCTGTTATAATAGAAGTCCCACATTTCGCTTCATTGAGAGGTAAAGAAAGAGAAATAATAATATTGAGAAGCGATAACGGAGAGAATTGGAGAGAACATACTTTAGAAGCATCAGAAGAAGCTGTTCAAGAAGTTCTCAATGAAAGTTTTGACGGAGAAAATGGTTTGATTTAAACCAAATTAAAACAATTTGATGTAATTTAAAAAATGAATTGATTTATTTAGATGTCAATACATTGGATGACTTCAGCAGCAATAGAATCACTAGAATTTTGACGACAGACTTTCCCCAATATTTTGCAGTTATAACTAGAATACGACAAGAAGTGCATGCAATTGGTCCTGAGGGCGGAATGGTCTCATCGACTGTTGTGCCTCAGGTTCAGGCAATCTTTCCTGAGGGAGCGCTCACTAAGAAAATTAAAGTAGGACTTCAGGTAGGAAATAGTGATCATATCGAAGTGATTGAACCAATTGATGGTATTATTACTGACAAAAATAAAAAGAGGGGAATTTTTACTGAGTTTGGGGAAGGAATAAGAAAGAGATTTAGTAAAAAACCAAAAGTTATTGATAATGAATCAGTGCCTCAAATAACCAAAAAAGATAAAAGCACTCAAACGGAGAGACAAAAGATTGTTAAAAAGAAACAGAAAAAACCTAAAGCAGTGAAATTGAGTGCTGGACCTAAAGAGAATAGATTTCGTCCTCCGCCTAATGGTGGCTGTTTAGCAACTATAGTGAGAGCCACTGTTCCCAATCTCGACCTTTTCTCCAGAATGATTTAAATTCATTCCAATACAATTATATTCTTATTTTTTAAATTCTATAACAAAGTAATCTCATTCAAACCTAAATTATTATTATTTATATAATTCTTTAGAAAAACTCTTAAATACTCAAAATTTATAAAATAGTTTTAAGGCAGTTATCCATAAATGCGATGATAATCGTTTGAATACTTAATTCTCCTTCAAATGTATTAAGCATTAAAAGGTTGAGTCAAGTAATGCTTTTAGTGTTCGAGTAAAGAAAATATATGATAAGTTAGATTTAGAAAATTTATCACAACTCAACTGCCGATTTGCATAAATATCATTTCGTTCGCTGTTTAAGTCAGCCATAAAAAGAAATCACTATCAATTTTTTTCATTTCAAAAGTCAAATAAAGTCCATAATTCAAATCAATTGACTGACTTTCCAATCAAATTGTCTTCAAATCAATTATTGACAATTTTATCAGTTATTTATTTGAGAAATATTTTAGAAAACATTAAAAATCATATCTTTTTATTTTTAAATATTTGACAATATTTTAAAAATTAAATGAAACTGAATTATAACTTAAAATAATGATGCATTCAATGTGAACTTAAACAGTGAATATGAAAAACATAATCAATAGTTAAAGTGAAATATATAAAAATATATTTTGTTATGAAAAAATTCTAGTCATATATGAGATATGTTTCGCACGTGTGGAAAATTTGTCAGTTTTTGGTATGAGTCAAATCGCACAAAAGTCTAGTTTAATTTATTATTTAGAGTTTGGTTATTAGTGCCAAAGTATAATTGTTTGTCAATTGTCTGTTTATTTGAAAGATATCTCAATTAATACTCAATTGTTTACATATCTATATTTTTTATTATTTCATAATTACTAACATTAACTTATTATATATTATTGTGTATAAGTGTCTCAAATTCTGCTTTTTCTCGAAGCTATTTATGTACTTAAATTATGTTTCGCAAAAAATTAACAAATAAACACTTTGAGCCTCACTTACTTTGCTTATTACTAATTCTTAGCACCAATTTCTGGATTTTCTGGATTGATATTTGATTGATTGAACTAAAAAAATATATACCATATATATTTGTCAATTCTTTTCTAAGAAATCCAGAAACTGGAGATAACTTTTTAAAATCTTGACTAAATTCTAAATTCTGCGATGCTATCAAATAATTAAAATAAGAAAAGTGAGGGGGAATTACATCGAGAATGACCAAAACATTGAAATTCTATTAACTCGCTTCTGCTCTCAA
>JAQFXV010001570.1:0-13058 GCA_034694065.1 Camisia spinifer | reverse complement strand
AATAAAATCTAAAAAATATAATACATATGTTAGGGAAAACTCATTAGAGGACTTCTTTACTATCCGTCTTCATATGCCTATATTATGCATGTAGAAAACTTAGCATTAGCAAATTTTTCTTCATGTATTTTCCTAACGCTAATTATGACCTACACTAGTTTTAATGATATCAGTCAATGTCTATCAATCCAGGGTATAGTCTATAGCCGGACACACATACAAACTTTTGAAAATTATCATATAGATTTAGAAATTATTAGAAAACTATTGTTCAAGAAAAAGATTTGAATTTTCTGCATTTTAATATTGTTTTTTTACTCTAATTTATTATAAAGTTATTTTAATTATGACGAAACTTCATGAATAGAAGACTTATTAAAAATAAATAATTCAAATTATTGCAAAAGAAAACTGTTCTTCAATTCAGATAAAGTTAGAAAAACAAATTCAAACTCAAAAAAGAAGTTTCCGAAAATGGAAGAACAGAAAACCAATATCGATGTTAAGAAATTGTTACCAAAGAATATAATACTGAATTCTGTTGATTCATATCTGTATAGAATCGGTTTATCTCTCTTCAGAAATGGAAATATTAAAAGAAGACATTTTCATAATCCAAAGTTTACGTTTATAATTCAATTGCAATTATTTATCCGTCATTTCATTTCATTATTCGCTTCGGAAGAAAACGAGAAATTATTTATATATATCAGCGATATTGGATACTTTCTCAACGCTAGAGTTCATGTTGCAGTTGTTCTAATGCTGGGAACAGGACTCGGACTTATCTCTCAAATACTACATTATTATAATTATAAGAAATCTTTAAAACCTTTATGTCTGAGACCTTTTGAGATGATGTCGGGTTTGGTTTCTCCACAAAGTATTGGTCTTATGAATGACAAGAATATCCATAAAATGATAAAAATCACTTACTATTCTTTCCCTGTCTGTAAAATACTGCCTCTTTTCATGTTTTGCATATTTTTTGCTTTGTCTATAACAATATTTTTGCAAAACTTTTCTTTTGAACAATTCGTTATTTTTGGTATTCCTCACAGTATTTCAACGGGAGTCTCAATATATTTTACACATTGTTTTATTGATTCCCAAATCATATATTTTTACATAATCTGCTATTATTTGAAAATCAAAATCAAGAAAATAAATGATGGGATGAGAAACAATCTAATAAAAGGATTTCGGATACGCATGAAATTGAGGAAAATCATTGAATCTTTGGACTTTATTTATGAAGAAATTCATGAATACGACATTACTTATTGGTCGAAATTGCTATTCTGTCTTTGGTTAACTCTATCATCTGTAATAAGTTTACTCATTTATCCGTCAATATTCATTCAAATGGATGTGTTCAAGAGATTCGTTTTCATTTGGTGCTCAATAATAGGCTTTATTTTATTGTTTTTGTTGATTAATACTACGTCTTCAGTACATTTAGAGGCCAATAAATCATATAAATTATTCAACTCTTATATCGCTTCGATTGGAATCAAATATATGAGTAAAACAAGTCGAATAAAAGTAAGAGTAAAGCTTAATATTTATTCTAAATTTTGCACACAATATACTGATTTTCAGTAACTTTTTTATCATCAAAATAGCGCATTCATTATAATCTTTACAGTTATTGTCATTTATTGAACGAATTGGTCGGAAAAGAGTCGGCTTTTATTGTTGGAAATTATTTATAATAAATTATTTTCGTGGATACGAAGTGAAAAATTCCACTAATTATCAAAATTATATATTCATTTATGTAATTCATTTGTGTATTCATTATCTTATTTAAATATTAATCCTAAATAGTAGCCAAAAACCCGAAAAAGAAATATTGTACTTAATTTACTGGTTGTATAAATTCTAAATTTTTGTTAAATTAAGTCAAATGTTTTTAATTTTTTTCCACACAAGTCAGTTAAATGTTGAATAAATATTATACGAGATTATAATCATATTTTTGAGAAAATTAAACAGACTTCCATTTAAGGATACGAACGATTCATAGTATTATTCTTAAGTATAATTATTAGTCGAAAACAATAACAATTTAATAATATTAAAACTCTTTAATATTTGGTTAAACTTTACTTAACTTCAATCTTATTTTATACGAAATTTTTATGCAGTGGTGAAAATTATATTAAGTTTATGTTATTCTATATTATATTTCTTTATTTATAGTTAAATCATATTTTGTATACTTTGAAAGTGTTTGTATCATGTTTTTTGAATTTTTCACTTTTTGTAATAAATTGTTGCAAAGATATAATCGGAAAATGAGTTGATTTTCCGCTACGACTCGAAATACTGTCAAATTTATTTGAATCGATATCTTTCAGAGCTTCCAATTCTTTATTGAATAAACATTTATGATTTTCTTCCAATATATATTCCCAACTTCTATACTTTTCAGAATGTTCCGAATCATTGGTTTGATCACTAGTGTTAGAACTCGAAGATTTGACGCTCGAGTCTTCACATCTGAAATGTTTATTAAATTAGATTAAAATTTGAGAAATAGTAGGGATTATAAAATAAATTATGAAAAATAAAACAGAATTTATAGTTAATCCAATTTAATACACAATGTTTTAATTTAATAAGTTATGCAACAAAAAATCTTAGAAATCCGGAAAAGTTATAAAACTTTTGCAAAAAGCATTGATTCAAAAAAAAATTATTCAATTGTTTGACTTTAAAAAGTCAAATATCTTATAAAATATTTCCCTTGCGTTACACTTGAATTATCAAAAGAAGTTAACTTCAGAGATTACTTATAATTAAATTATCATAATTTTAAACCTAATAAACGGAACATAACTTTTATCTTTAAACAAAGGATTGATTTAGTTTACGTGCAAATTAAGAACTTTTTGTAAAATTAGAGAAAAAGGGGAATCGAGTGGAAAAATACTAATATCTAATAAAAAATTTAGTTCAAGTTCAGTAAAAACATCGAATAATAATCAAAATTCGAACCTATTTTCCTCATTTATTTTCGGATGAATAGCGATGGCGAGAAAGTTAGCACCAAAACAATGATTATCACAAGAATGACAATGATTTAGATAATTACGTGAGTTTACAATTTCTGTGAAACGTTTCAACTTATCCGTTAATGTCATCAAACTTTCGGTAAACATTTTAGTTATAGAGTCTTCGTTATGATCAACAATATTAGTGCCCATTAATAATGTGGACACATTATTAGGATTAAGAGTCAATTCATGACATATCGGGTCAGCGATGAAAGTATTGTCATTGAATCCGTTTTTATTCTTTGAATTTGTTGATAATTTTGAGCTTAAATTTATTATTTTAGGCGAACTATTATTGTCGTTATTATTCAATGAGATTTGTCTTAATGAAGTTGATTTACCACAAGATGACATTTTTATTATCACAGAACCGGTATTTCTATCAAATTTAAGGTGCGATAGAATTATGTTTACATTTTTCAAGTTTTCACACTTTCTATCACTTAATAATTTAAAACATGAAAGTATACTATTTTTCAAATAATCTTTTCGGGTTTCAATACATCCTAATTCGGATTCAATAATAGAACTGAAGTTTGATTTAATTATTGGCGCATATTTTGTGCCATTGACTAATCCAATAATGATTTCTGATTCACTCAAAACTTCAATACAAACCGAGGAATCGATGAATGAGTTTGAAATTGCAATTTGGCAGTGATTTATAGATCCAATATCTATGAAGTGGAATAACTTTTCACTGACTGGAACTGTTAGGTATTGAGACTTATTAATAATGTTTCGGGCATTAAAAGCACCTGAAGTTATCATATCTAGATATTTGAGTGCCGGACAGTTGTTGAATAAGATGTCCAAATGGTTACCTTAAAAGGAAAATTTATTTTCGATTTAATTGGTTTTAATGAATAATTTTAAAGAATATAGATTTTTATCTAAACTACCTTAACATTGTTTTAATTACATAACTGTGAATTTGAGCTCTTATTATTGTTTTAGTTCAAATTCATTGATTTCTTTAAACGATAGTTAAAATTAAAACTACAATAAATGATATTTCACTTCAAATCTAATCTAATTATTTATCAATACAATAAAGAGTAGCCCTTAAATTCACAATTGCTGCGCGTGAGTGCTTGTATAATATTTAAATTTATGTAAAGGTGTACCTCAGAAGTCCATTGATAAGAGTAAAAATTTTATATCAATAGAAGAGTGAGCTTTATCTTAATTGAAAAGTTGGGTTCAAATTTTATAAAAATTATTTCAAGCATCTAATGAAAAGAAATCAAAATCTTAATCCTAGTTTGCAATATCGGCAAAGCTCGCGCTTTCAACAATGAAAAACTTTTTCCCTTATCCGTTGAATTCTGGGATACACTATTACAGTTCTCATGTTATCTTCAAATCTATTTTTCATTCGGTTTATTTACAAGATTTAACAATAACTTCTAATATTTTATTTCAATTCAATGTCAAAAGTTTGAATCCAAACATATTTTTAAAAATACTGTATATGTTCGAGAGATTTTGTGCATTCAGTGGAATTGAGTTATTACTAAATTTTTCAATCAATATAAAACTTATGAATAAGTCTCTGTTTCCTGCATTCTTTCTATTCATTTTTCCCTCTTTTCAAGCTATAAATATTTCATGAGAAGTACCTGTAATTTCAAAACAGTGCCGCACTTATTAAGTACAAAAAAATATTCTCAGAGGCGAAACTGTTTTATTTACATAAATTATATTCTTTATTTGAAAAAGAAGAGCTAGAATTTATTTTAATTATGTTTCGCACGAGTTTCTCATTTCACATAATGAAAATTTCATGAGATTTAATGTATAAAAAACTAAAAATCTTATCGGTATCTGTCCTCAGGTTTTGAGATAAGTTTAAATAGAAAAAATATCTAGAAAATAAGTTAGTATTAAATTATTTTATTCTTATTTGATGTCCAATTCGTTATTACTTAAAGCTTTATCTTTAATTATTTCATGTAAAATACAATCAATATTTAATTACGGTTTGCAATGACCTTAAATTCAAATAATATCACGCTATTTCATAAAATTTTAATACCATATTTGAATGCTGAAAAAATTCACGAAAATCCATTCTCACGGAAAAAGTATTTAAATAGAATATTAAAGTACTCAAAATATTCAATTAATTTGATAAGAAATGAAGACTTAAGCAAAACCAAGACATGAAAAGATTATAATTCACTGTTATATATAATTGTTTGAAATACATGACTAACAATATAATAAACTCAATTCAAATATTTTATTATTGCTCAAGTTATTCATATAAAGAAAATCAATTTCGAGATTTTGAATACAGGTAGTAATAAAAAATACTTTTCCCCATAAAAATAAATTGAAAAATAGTTTCAATCAATTTTAGTGAAGGTCTAATATCAGAATTTTATGAGATTGAAACTTATCTCATGCTTTGATTCATTTTTACTGTAATACAAAATTAAAACTTTTGGGAAAATAGGAATTCAATTGAACCCATAATTTTCAAAATTTCAATTTACTTGACATTAATGAATCACAAAACAAATTCTTATGAAAAATAGATTTATTGTCTAAAAGAATTACCTGTTAATAGTTTATCATCAAAACTATTATTACTGATATCCAAAACTTGCAACTGTTGACAGCATCTGAACAATGGAATAGTTGTCATTTGATTTGTATGAAGAATGAATGTCTTAAGACTTGAATTGCCGCTTATATTGTTTAATTGACTCAATTGATTGCCACTAAGATTCACATATTTTAATTCACTATTATTGAAGTTGAGTTGATTGCATTTCAAAGCCATTAATTGATCATTACTTGATTGATAGCATAGGTTAAGATTTGTTAACGATGGAAAAGAGCCGATAATTCTGTTAATTAATGTCTGATCAATAGTTAATTGATTGAAAGGTGCGATAAGTGTTTTCAATGAGTTATTGTTTAAATTTTCTGTTATTTTATCCAATTTGTTATTTGATAGGTTGAGAATCAATAAACTGAAATAAAAACAATTTTTGAAATTAGTTTAAACACTATTTATAACTTCATCTCATGTGTAACGCCAAATATTTAAATAAAGTTTATTACTCCGAGATTTCATTCAAAGCTTGAGCTTGAGATATAACTTAGTTTATCTGATTTTCAAATTATAAATGATTTATAAGAAAATTATAAATTTGATTGATATATATGTTATTATCGATTAAAATCTTTGCTCTTAAAACCAATAATTTTGAAATATAAATTACTTGAGATTATTTTTTATAACTTATTAGTCATTTTTTAAAATCACTGATTTTGATAAGAATTTTTAAAAGTATTTTCTAATTGAATTGAGTATATCTTATCTTAAAATAAACATTTTGAAGTTGTAATTAAATAATTAAACTTTTGATGAAAAACAAGTTAATATCAGATTAACCTGTCGTTCAATTAATTTATTTTGAGAGATATAAGTAGTATTTTATCGAAAAAATTATTTTTCTGATTTTGAATTTGTTAATTATAAAACTTAAGCTTCTGTTTAATACAAAACTTACTTTTTCAAGTCATTAACTTCGACAGGAATTGTAGATAATTCAGAATCAGATAAATCCAAAGAAGTGAGTGCACAATAATCAGTCTTATGTGGTGTAACTTTATTATTACAGTGAATATCATTAGTTTTCAAACAGCAAAACTTGCTATTTTCACAATCATCCTCTATGTTATTCTCCTTATTAAGAGCATTATCTTCGAGCGAATCCAATTCCATTTTCACATAATAACTTACATCAACAGTAGTTAAATATCACAAGAAGTTTAAGACACTAATAAAAAACAAACATATAAACTTCCTAACAAGCAAACAATGTGAAGATTATTTCGAAACAGTAATCATTTCTTCATTGTTAATCATTGCACATAAAACCTCTTCTTTGAAACACCATTTAATAAAAAGTTTTCCTCATGAAAGCATAATTTTCACTTTAAAAATGTAAAGAAAAAACTTTATTTCAAAACTTATTCGTTAGAAAAAAAATCCATTTAAACAATTATAAAGTTTTCTGATGTTTAGTTTAATTCAATAGCATTAACTTTTTAGAGCTAATGTCGAGTCATTACGAATGGTTGCACACAATTGAACAATAATAATAATAATCATCATAATAAATAGGTATTCGAAAAGAAGTCAATCATTTAGCTGTCTATCGGTAGCATTCTTACAATTAAATGCAGACCATTTGTTTCAAACACTTCGTCTCACGTTATGACCAAACAGTGACAGGTGTTCGCTATACAAGAGTCAGATCTGGAAATACAACCGCTGAATAAAAGAGCATTGAATGCATTGAATGCTTGTTTAAAGTAAACTCATACTAACGTATCGTTTCAGGTCGTTGTATGCTATGTAACGTCAGAGCCTTTTTTCGTTACATCATTTAATTCATTGTTATTTTCCTGTTTTGCCCACTTTTTATAATCACTGCAAAAATCAATTCAGCAAAGATTTGTGTCAATTAAAAGTTTAATAATTACTACTGAAAAATCTTATCAAACAATTATCGAAAACTTTCTTATAATCAATTAATTTAATATTTCAATTGACAGTTGATCTCATTTTTATTGAAAATATCAGCAAAAACTATGTTTTGAAACTTTTTAAGACTAACTTTTACATAAATATTTATGAAAAATATCTTAAATGCTATTAATCTTTTCTGTGAACCAAAACTTGAGCAGAGAATGTGAACCAAGAATTCCGAACCTCCCTATTCTTCGGTTAAGACGAGGGGTGAGTTCGACTCATTCCTCACCTACAGAAAAAACTCTCTCTTTCTTTCATTCTTCTAATTCTAGTAAAGCTTCGCTAGTATTACAAATTCGTCTTTATCTAAAACATTAAACATTTCAATTGTTTTGTTATCCAAACCTATTCACAGTCATTGTTGTGGAGTTCCTTTACTCTTATTTCTGTATTTCTATTGTTACTTATGATTGCATTCTTCCTCTTCTCAAAAAAGGATCCCTTCTTTTCATTGATATTGACTGCTTTAGATTGAGAAAAGTTGATGCATAATGTATAAAGTGTTTCATATCATATGAATCATATGTTTAGGTCCTATTCTTACCGTTCTAGTGGCCCAATATATGGCCCAATCTGTGGACCATTCAGGACCTATAACTTAATGACACAATTGTTATGCTAAATAGTTTGCAATAAATGATAACTCATCTCAAGTATAAAAGTTTTTATGACTTTAGGCTACGAGAAACTGTTTTATAATGTTGTTTTTTGCAGAGATAAGATATTAAAGGTGGAGAAATAGTTCTGATGATGACTTCTTTACTCGTTTAGCTCATTGTTTTCGTGCGCGCTATAAAATGCGGATTTAAATTCCATTGTTGTTCGAGAAAAAGGCTAAACGTATTATTAATTTTATACAAAAAAGTCATTCTTTGTTAAAGCATTTTCTGACAAAAAACTAGTTAATCAAAAACGATTTAATAATAAAGAGTCTGATAAGTAAAGTGCTTAATAAATGAAGCGATTAATAAATAAAATACCATGAATTAAACGAAAAAATGGGCAACTTTTTGAGAATAAGTAATGGATTCAAATTATAACTTATGCGAAAGGATCTCATAATAATCATGAAACTTAATGAAAATTTTTTAGTTATAAAAAAATCTCAACAAAAAAGACATAAACAAAATCGTGATATGAGAATAAAATTGGCAATAAGTGCAGGCATGAATTGAATATTTCTCAATATTTATATTTGAATTCATATAATAATCAAAGTCTCTTTTCAAAAGAAAAACTTTTAACAAATTCAAAGAATTTTTCTTATAATTTATAAATTTATTGAAAGCAAAACACTTTTTACTGAACTTTGGATTGCCTTCTATTGAGATCTGAGTTAAGGATAATATCGATTCTCTCGTAAGTCATGTGAGTTTGTTATGTGAGACGCATTCATAACCTTTAACACTGATAAGTGCTGATAAAGAAATAGCTTCGCGGATAAAAAACGTGACATTCATTTAGCGATCAACTAATAGTGGGAAATATCGTGTAACGATAATCATGCGAACTAGTATTTGATAGGAAAGTGTATTGAATCACCTTTTAGTTGAAATTATGTGAAGGACTTTCACCAAATCAAGGCCTTTATAACACGTTTTGATGAAGTCTATCTACGTATTTATCTATACAGTAGTGGTTGATGTTATTGTTGCTAAACAAGGAAATCATGGCTGAATATAAACACCTTGTTTAGTATACATTATTTTTTTTATTAGATTTTATTCAAATATTGTTTTTAAATTTTTGGAAACTGCTCTCTACATAACATTTTATTGAACATGTTTGTATTTCCTGCTCTGTTCACTGCTGTGAGAAGCTCATTATCTTCAAACAATCGACTCTTATCACAATTACCTTTATTATCGTCAACAATTCGACGCAAATTCGTTACTTCGAAGTCAATATATTGTAAAAACCGAAGACCAGATTCATCGCGTGAGTTTGACTTGTTTTTCAGAATTGACGGACAAATACCGTCTCATTCTCTTAGCTTTTTTTTAAATATAGAGCTTATACACCTTGTATGCTATGCTCTTTTTTTTAATGTGTGGGAAATATTAAAGTAGTTTGAAAATTAATGACAGTCTATATTTTGTATGTATGGGAATCCACTAATCGTGTGTGACATTGAATTTGGTTCTCAGGTTTGTCTTTCAATATATGAATATGTGATTCAACTATTTTTTCGTTGAATTCATTTATATGATTGCATAACGCGAAGTCATAATTATAATCATAATGTTTATAGTTTTTTAATACTGTATTGAAAGTCATGCCAATTATTTACTTTTAAGGCTATAATCGTTTATATCTAGCCATCTGTGACCTAAAAAGTGTGTTTTCATTTCGAATAGGATTTGAATTCATTCGCTATTATTTATGTTCAGTTATCATTTGAATTAGTTATAAAGTTTTGGCACATCTTTAACACAAGCGTCAAATTTAAGCCATAATAATAGCAATTTAACCATAAAATATAATTTAAAGTGACATTAAAAATCACTTTAAACGAGTTTTCTGAATATTTAAACTTTTGACTTGAATACAATGTGAATTATATGAGATGTGTTGAGAATATAACCTTATATTTCTACTTAATCTTAACTTAGTTTTAAGTTTGCTCTCCTTTTGAAGAGCTTCAAAATTTTTAAAATAATAGATTTTTGAGACTTCTTAAAATGAACCTTAAGTTTAATGTCTTGTTAGACAAAACCTCCCATACTATGAAGTATTTCTGTATTGAATTTTTCATAAGCTATTCATTTAAAAAATATTTACTCAATTCCAAATCTTCAGAGTTAATGAACTGAATATCCTACAAATTATATTTTAAAATTACTCAATCTATGGGTTGAACATCAAAGCAATCATTCTATTACCGGAAGGCAAAAGTGCATTAAAAATTCTTGATTGTAAAGAACACTGTTCTTTAATTAAATAACTATTGTTTTCTGTTTGACTTAATGAATCATTTATGTAAAACAATTGTTATTTTTATAATTCATAATCTTTTCATGAAATTTAATTATAAAGTTTGCTTTCATTTAATAAGATAGTGTTTGAACAAAAGTTTCGAATTATCATAACTATTAAATTGTTGTTTTAATTATGATAAAAATATTTTATTCCAAAGATAAACTCTCAGAATAACTTTTACTAAACTATATCTTTTATGAACACAAGTTCTTAAATAATGAAAAGCGATAATGAAATTCTCAAAATTTATGCTCAAATAATGAGCTATTAATTCATTTAATACTTTCAAAACGAATAAATCAATACATAAGTTAATTTTCATGTGAGAAACTTTTACTTTCGTTTCAAACTGTGTGAAATTCGAAACTCTTTCCGTAATTATACTTAACATTAATAATTATGTTACGATTAAAATAAGTTTCGTTTGTTATTCAAACAGGTCCTGAGCTTTGGTACGAAGACTATCCCATATCACTTATCGGTCGAAGACAGTCACCAATTAATATAGTCACTGAAGAGTGTGTTCTCAACAACAGAGATTTAACGTTAGAAAAATTAGTCATTGAATATCCGCCACATTTCGATGGCTTAAAACTTAAGAATCCGAGAGATTATTTCTATGGATGGAGAGTTGATGTGCCTTTTAATGAGGCAGATAAGACATGTATGACCTAACTTGTTATCATTTATAGATAATGAAGTACACTCTTGAAGGGGGTCTATGAAAATCAAGGGGGTTCATAATTCATTGCTTTTAAAAGAAGATTTCCTGAAACTTTTCCCAATTTTATTTTCAATTTTTAAAAAAAATTAAACAAGTTTGTGAATCGAAAAGAAAAAACATCTTAGAGTCGTTATTTTGAAAGTTAAAAGTCTTCTGTAACACAATTTTTAATCTAATTAATATTTTTTGAATTTTTATTCAAAATTGTCCTAAAAACCAAAGTATTTTTTCAGAAATCTTGAGGGGGCCCAAAACTCTACCTCACTCTCCCATTCTTATCTATGGTTGTCATATACTTTTTATTCATTTAAATTCAAAAATTATTTTTTTAATTTCAACCGAATTCAATATAATTGCAATCAGTTTATGCTTGAGTTAATTTTAAGACTTTATTCAATACTATTCTAGTTGTGAACCTATTCCTATTCAGAACAATATGAATTTTATTTAGAAAAAAGTTTTGTTTATCACACAATGAGCTTATTTATAAATAAATATTTTGAAATCTTTTAAATTTTAGCCTTAAGAGGGGGTCCATTGGAGCACAACTACCGTTTGGCACAATTTCATTGTCATTGGGGGAAAAGCTGTAGCTGTGGTTCAGAGCACACAATTGATGGCAACTATTATGCCGCTGAAGTAAGTCTAAAGTCAAAATAAATTTTCACTTTTCTCAACTGTTTGCATCGCTGGTCATTCTTTTATATTCCCTTTTCATTAGAAAACAATAAACTTTTCACCTCTCACTCAAGTCCATCAAAATAGAAATAATACAGAAAATAAATTGTTTATAAGTTAGCCTTTAATCTAATATTTTTTTATACTTTAAAATAAAAACATATTTATTCAAAAGGAGTTCAAAATTAATTTTATTCAATTATAAGTTGAAAAAATGAATGACGTCTTTTTGAGATTGTTCATGAAAAAAATATTTCAATCTAGAAATAATTTCGCTCAAGAAAATTAAATTCTGGATAATGTGTTATGCTTTTCACACATGTAAACTTTCAGAAAACTTTGTTTATTTGGGTTTATTTTTAGGTTTACTAATAGAAAAAGAATTTCATATGAATTTTCACTTCCTTGATATTTATAAAGACATAAAATAATCAATTTGAAGGAATTTTTGCTTTAATGTTAAATAGTTTAGCGGTTTATTTCATTGTGGGGCAAATTCTAAAATAATTTCGATTTGAAGATCATTGACATATCATTTTATTCATTAGTCTCAATAACAGCGAAATTATTCAATTAAAGGTTAACCACTTATTAGAGTTATTAATGTCATGAAAGGATTATATTTACCTATAATTAATAGGAAGGCTGTTATAAGTTTAGAAATAGGTGAGACGTTAAAAAAAGTTATTTGTTTTCAAACGCTTGAAAACGACATATAGAAGCTCAATAGATTCAAAAGTATTTTGAAAAGTCAAGTCTATTTTTTTCCATTTTTAATGCAGAATTTGTTAGTCAAGAAAGCAATTTGCAATATTCTGTCCTCGAGTGAAACATTAACACTCAATTATGGTTTATGACTGCTTATTATTTCCTTATTATTAGAGCGTTAAAAATGAAATATAATCAATATCTCGCCGGTAACCAATATCTGTTTCAAAGTTTGTATGCAAACGAATCAGATATTAAGGACCAATTTGATAACATTTATAAATCAATATTTGGAGGGTTAGTAAATATATCACTATATTCGTAAATATATCCCTAAATCCTGTATTTTCAA
>JAQFXV010001569.1:0-13059 GCA_034694065.1 Camisia spinifer | reverse complement strand
CAGTTATTTGTTTATAAACAAAAAGTTTTTCCAAATTTATTGTAATTCAAAAGTTTTGTAAGAAAGTGTAATTTAAAACTTTAAAATCTTTGAAAGCTTTTCAAAGCTTTATATAGCTTGTAGTATTCAATGAAAGCTTTAATAGGCAAATTTATACCGCCACGAGCTTACATATTGCTTAAATAAATTTTGGCGCTCAGTGCTCGTGCTCGGGAAAAATTGGTGCTCGAGTACATACTCGTAATTGAGGTGTCAGTGCCGTAGCATGCGGACTTTGAATAAGTTTTCATATACTGGGAGCCAAGCTATATTCGCAATAGACACAAATTCGCAAAGACACATTAATAAATGATATTGGCTCTAAAATTGAATATTAGTATAGTATGATGCGAATAATAAATTATTGTATAATTGGGAGGACTTGAAACATTCATACTAATTTTGCTCTTCCTCATAGTCTGAAAATTGGTGCTCAGTTCTCGTGCTCAAAGAAATTTAGGCGCTCAATGCTCGTCCTCACCACCGAGCACCAATATGCTCTAGCATATGCATCAATGATAGCATTTATCCATTGCATTGTTATAGAGTAGTTTAAATTAGTGTTAATTCGATTCCTGGAATCGGAATCGAAAGGAATCGAAATTATTTTTGCCTTAAGAATCGGAATTGGGATAGAATCGAAATTAGAAAATTTACAGGAATCGAATCGAAATGAAAATTTCCTGGAGAATTGGAATAGAATCAAATTTTATTTTTTTAGAATCGGAATCGGAATTGAAATTGAACAGTTTAAGGGAGCAGATTTGATAGAAAAAGTATTAACTTCAATGCAATGCAATACTGGGAAAATATGTTACATACTCATTTTGAGGTGTACTCTACCTAATAGGAAGTCCCTATGTAAAACTTCAGTACAATTGGCTTATATTACAGCTTATATGTCAAGATTTTCGTGAAATTCAACTCATTATGATATAGATAATCAAAGATAAGTTTAGTTAGGCTTCATTGCAAGGAAAGGTTGTGTACTTAAGTTAACTTAACATATGTAATACATGGAAATAGAACAACTTCGAAATTAGGAATCGGAATTAGAATTGGAATCGAAAAGAATCGATATTATTTTTACCATTAGAATTGGAATCGGAATAGAATCGAAATGAAAATTTTAAGAGGAATCGGAATTTGAATAGGATCGAAATTAAAATTTTGAGAGGAATCGGTATTGGAATAGAATCGAAATTCAAAAAGTGGAATCGAATTAACACTAGTTTAAATCTATGAGATTCATTTGTTCTTCGAATTATTTGAACTCATTTTGATTTTCAATTGTTTTCAGAAAGTTTTCAGAAATTTTTTAGAGAACTCTATAGATATATTTAGATTATTTTCAACAATAAAATAACTGTAAGCGCAATTACCTATAGAGAAAAAAGTATCAGAAAATATGGATTTAGAGAATCTGAGAAAATATCTTACTTCATATCCACGAAAATAATTGATGATAAATAGTTTCCAACAATAAAATCCAACTCTATTTTGACCAATTCTTTCAATGAATGACAATAACTATGACAAATGAAAATTAAAAATATAAGTTAAACATAGTCAAAATGATGATTCAAATTTATTTCATGACTAATTAAACAATACATTTGCGTTCAACTCTTACTTTAATAAGTCTTTTATTAGTTAAACGTCTTGATCTATACGAAGAGATACAAGAATTCAATAATTTATAAGATTTCTTGGCTTCCAAATTGACTGAAGACGCACTGTTTATAATTATTAACAAAATTGAGGTGAATAAGACTGATACAAAAATAAAATAAAATCTGATGATAAAAACCATTTTAGCGAATAATGACTGATAGATCATAGTATTTATTAAAGTGGAGAGAGTTAACCACAACAAGAATAGGAATTTTGACCAATAACTAGTATTGTATTCATGAATCTCTTCATAGATTGAGTTCAGAGATTTTATGATTTGAATCAGATTCGTATTTATTAGAAATTTGCTTTTGAGGATGTTTTCAATTCTGTTATTTATAGTCTTGATTTTGAGTTTAAAATAATAACAAATTATATAGAAATAAACAATTTGTGAGATAATAATGCTATACGTATAATAACCCGCAAAACTCGACGAAATAATGTGGAAAATTCCGAAAATAACCATTTGTTTCAGAGAGAAGTTATGAATGGATATCCAGAAAGTAAATGTGAAACATAAGCAAAACATGATCTGAGGAAGAATTTTACATACTCTAAACCAAAATTTAGATACTTTGATCATTTTGAGGATTTCTTCTTCATTAATAAGACCAATACTTTGTGGAGAAATCAAACCCGACATCATCTCAAATGGTTTCAGATATGAAGGTTTTATGGATTTCTTGTAATTTATATAATGGAGTATTTGTGAGATAAGACCAAGAAATAATCCGAACATAATCATTACCGCCATATGAACTCTCGCTTTGATAAAGTATCCAAAATCTCCGATATATACAAAAATTTCAGGATTCTCTTCAGTAACCGATAATGAAATGCATTGACGAATAAATAATTGCAATTGAATAATAAACATGAATTTCGGATTATGAAAACTTGCTCTCTTCATATTTGTATTTTTGAATAGAGATAAACCAATTCTATAAAAATAAGATTCAATAGATTTGATAACAAGATTTTCAGGTAAAGGTTCATTAGGGTTGAAACAAGTTTTTCTTGACTCCATTCTGATCGCATTCAGTTTCAAAATGTTTTATGGAAATAGTTCTAGTATTTTTTATTATTAATATTTCATATTCTTTGTCTTTAAGTAATTATCTTTCTTACTTATATTATTTGGAACGAAGTTATTATGCAAATATTTAAATATATATATATTTTAATAATATTTTTGAATTTGAAGTCAGAATGCAACTGAAAAACATAACTGGTGTTGCAATAATTCATTTTTCTTAAGTTTATTCAATGTTATTTAATTTCTGTATATAGAAAATTATTATTGATCTTTGACTTTTTGAAAATTGGAATTCTTAATATTCGCTCAAAGTTTTTCATGCATAAAAATAATTTCAAAGAAAAAAAAATTCAATTATTTTTTGGTCGTAAGAAATATTTTTAATTTTTTTTCACAAATGAAAAACTCTAAAATAAATAGCAAAGAAGAACCTACCCTGAGGCCGGCTTAAATTTTTGAATAAAAAACGTTCATAACATAATTAAATTAGTACATAATCATTAATAATTAGGACCAATATGATTTATAGATGTACTATCTCGAAGAAATTTCCCCGATTATTTTTGATTAATAATTTTTCAATTATTATTGAAACAATAGTTTCAATTCAGTTTTGCAGCTTTTGCTTATCATGAATATGTATCAAATCACTTACGAGTTGAACATTAGAGAGTATTGATAAAAATAATCCCTAAGATTTTAATTTGTTCCTAAACCTGGTACATTTAAATGTCAAAGATTCATGATGCCGGGACACAGGACATGGCCCTCAAATCCGGGTCGGTTCTGTCTAGTCTGGGACATATAATCAGCCACTTTAGTCTAATCTCAAAGCTGGAGAAACTAACTTACTATAAGTAAAACCATGCATAAAATTCACAAAATTTATTGAAAAGTTCGAAATTGAATATTTCGGCCTGAATTTTCATTAGATTTCAAGGGATGGCATCCAAAAAAATTTAACATCATATAATAATCATTATAATTAGATTATTCTTTATTTCAATGAAAATTTAATTAACAAATAAAGTGGATTTAAATACGAAATAAGTAATCAAATAGTTAGGTGATTTCGACTAACTTATATCGTATAATTATGATAACATAAAATTACAGAATGACAAACTATTTCAATTATATTTTCGTCGACCAAAAAGACCTTTTGGGTTATTCTTAAGCGGATGCAATACTTTTAAGTCAATTAAAATAGCTTTTTTACACTCAGTATTGCAGTGCTCATGACCTTTAACATCACTTCTACGATGATAAAATTGATAAAAATTTTGGAACAAATTGTCATCATTTTCGAGTCTATAAACAAATTCATGCCAACCCTTCGGACCCATAGTTGTAATATTGAACACTCCGACAGCATTATATTCGCGAACCCAATTGGGACCACTTTTTCCACGATTGGCTTCAGTTAAATTGAAATAATAAGTTTCGTGATCTAATAGATAAGATTCATTATCCAAATAATACAAACGATACGAGGGGTTTATTTCAGTATAAGGCGTAAGACTGGGCCCAATATATGCTAAACCGATCGGTACTCCTTGATTATATGGAGAATAAAATATACGGAATTCATCAGTATGTGTGTGTCCGTAATATTGAGCTATAACTACGTCTTGGAATCTTTCTATTATTCTTAAAAAATTGTAGAGCCAGGCCTGAGTGCATTCTCTATTATCAGGTGGAATGTGACCTATTATGTGAACTTTATCACCATATGATTCAGCTTTGAGAAGCTCTTCGGCCAACCATTTTAGTTGGTTGGTGGAATCAATTGGATTGAAGAGATTCCAAGGGTTCAGTCGAGCGCAATAGTTTGTATTAATGGATACAATACGGAGACCTTCTCGAGGTTTGACTGTATAATACCCGCCACTATTTGAATAAAGTATATATTATTTTATTGGCATTTCTCAGACTTATTCCTATTGAGTGAGGAATTTGAAAGTATGTAATGAAAATAAAATAGAAATTACTATTTCAACGTCTTAATTGCATCTTTAGGTAACCATTGAGACCATTCTTCAGCCACTGCATTGTATAGCCATGAATTAGAGTGAATACCTTTGACTTCAGGAGGTGAGAAACTATTGAACATGAAAAAACATAATATTTAAATAACAAATTCAAGTTAGGTGGAAAAGTTCAAATTAACGATTGTTATGCTATTCAAATGTGATTCAAAGTGAATTCAATTTTGAACATAAACTTTAAGTGATATTTTGAACTGTAAGGAAATTGAATAGAACTAACGTCTATTGGATAATCGCCTACTGAATAGTTTCGATTTAAAAACAATCACTAACTCAAACTTAAAATTTGGTTCATTTTTAAGCATTTTAATGATGGCTCGACTGAAATAATACAAAAGTATGTCATATAAGAAAAATATGATTTTATATTTCAGAAAATGTAGTGACATTCATTATTATTGATATTCAGTCAAAAATAAGATAACTTATAATTAGAATAGTATGAAGATAACATACCCGTAATCCGGAACAGCTTTGGTGAATGTTGAATATATGTAAAGTTAATTGGTTAAAAATAAATTTTCATGCTTTAGGTGTTTTAGTTACCCTCATGATTGCCAATAACAGGATAAACAGGTACCCTTGCGTAGTGTTTCATTAAATTTGTGACTAAACTTATTTGAGATAAAACTTCCTCTCGTGTAATATCCCAAATATTATGAGGCGCTAAATCTCCGGTATACATCCAATACAAAGCCTAAAGATTCAACTAAATAATTTTAATAATAGCCATCAAATGAGTTATTTAGTTGAAGTGATCGGCAAGTGACAGACCGCGGACCACATGCGGCCTATTGACTCATTTTTATGACCCTTCGAAACATTTTAAATCCTTTTTTCAGGTTTTGTTCAAAGATTTTAAGTCTTTCTAAGAGGACATTGTTTTGGTGTGATGTTCACATCACTCTCACTTATAAATGATCTGTCAATCATTAAATGTATCAAAACTGCTTCAAAACACTTTTGACTCGTTACAGTTTAACCTAATTTACGTATTTTAATTCATTTCAAGTTTTAAAATCCTTTCTTATTTAACGCTTTTTTGATGCTTTGATACCTTTAACTCATCTATGATTGAAAGATCGATTTTTGAATGAGAAGTGTTTAGACTCGTTAAAAAATTGAATGATTGACAGATTGCCGATAGATTGCCGATCACTATTATATCTATAAATTATAAGTGAATTACATCTGGATGCTTTTCACTGATTTGTTTCAAAGCACTATCCAATGTATTGACAGGAAGGTCACAATTCCTATAATCACCCCAAACACCCGCAGCTTTTTTTGTAACATTGGCCAAACCATCGGATGGTCTACAACATAATGTATTACCACAATCTGCATTCATTCCATGAGTATAATAAGGATCAATGTGAATGTCGGTCACTTGTATTACAGTTGCGTAGTTTTTAGATATTGGAAGGTCATAGATAACTTCCTCGTCTGATCTTTGAGAAGGCAGATCTTTGTGCATTTTTGGTCGTTCTGGTATAGATATTGTCCAATTCAGATTTTTTGTCACCTTTCGAGCGCAATTCATACCAAATATTACACCACACATCTCACTGCTTCCCAAAGAAGTATGAGTGCGAACATAATCGAAAACATACTAAATAACAAACAGACCCTTTCAGATTGAAATATCGATAAGTACTTGTATAATTGCATAACATGACGAATTCATTTTCCATTGAATGTTTTAAATTATATTACAATTGTGTTTCTTTATGAAACTAATTATTTTTTTCGATATTAATTGAAAATATTTTTCGAATCATTCAAAGATTTATTTTAATTTTCAAAAATTTATCTATTTTCCCAGTGATCCCAAGTTAAAATATTAAAGAACAGTTATTTCTTAAAATCGACCTCAATTTTTGTTGAATGATTAATTTACTCCTACCTTATATGATTCGGCCAATCCAGAACACACTTCTGGTGTTTCCAGTTTGAATGATGCACAAACTGCCTTAATTACAATTATCATCATTTCTTTACTGTAAATCGGACTTACGAGTAGACCAGCGATTACATGACAGGTTAAACAAGAGGCAAAAGAGGAAATTCCTTCGCGCATTTGGGAGCCTAACTAGATTTATTTAAGAAAATTAATAGACAAAATTAATTGAACAACAAGAAATCAACAACATTCTCAGTTTTTTCCCGAGAATGATGTAATTTCCATTAAAAATTTAGATATCCGACAAAGATTAGACTTGAATGTTCGATTACTTACTTCACTAAAGTCGACTGTCTTGACCATTCTTGACAAAAAATTTACACACTTTTTTGGATCAAGTGTACCTTTACATTGAGTATTTATATCATCCATAATATATCGCACTAATTCCAAATTCGAATTTACGGTTTTTGTTTCGAGTTTGATTATGTATGAATCCAATGTTTCATCTATGTTGTCTTTGGTTAAAAGTTGAGATGATGAATCTCCTGAATATTCAACAAATATATTTGGGTAACAAAAATGAAATAACACATTTTTAAATTAAATGAATAACACACCGATAAACTGACCATTTATAACGAGATTTTGACTTTTTATCACTTTGAAAATAAATGAGCTTTATTTAATAATAAAGATCTGAATTTCGTTTCATAATGATATCATACTTACAAATCAAGATAATTGAAATAATTTTCATATTTTTCTTGGTTTTGATGCAGTGCAATATTTTATTTTTTTGTTGTTGAAAACTTTGAAATCAATGTATACGTGTAATTTCATATATTTTAAAAAAGTTAGAATGAACACATGTCTTCAAGTTAAAAAACATCACAATTGCTAAACTCATGTTTTAAAACTGCAACACTTGCTTTGAATCAGAAGCTAATGTTTAATCTAATAAATTATTTACAAATTTTGCCTCAAAACTTTTTCCAATGTTTACTGTAGGATGGGAAAATTCATCAGTAATTTCATTAAATGAGAGACTTTTGGTAATTTCAATATTTTCTCATTATACTTCTGGTGGGTCCCAGAATTCCATGGGAAATGCTTCTCATTATTATTGAAGTGTAAGGTTTCAATTATTTAAAATTTCTGTTCAATGTAGAATAATGATGAAGCAGATAGGAAATCAAATATACAGTACCAACAATGTTTTTGAAGAAAAATTGAAATAAGTTGAATTATCTGTTTAAAAATGGGAGAAATGTATTTTTTTAAGTAAGCTAATTAAATATAGCAACCAAGGATAAAATCAATTTTTCTCGTGAGCGGCTAAATCTATAGACATTATTTTGAAATATCGAACATAACAAAACATATATGCTCACTATCCTGGAGTTTTTGAAGAAAATCTGACAAAACATTTGTTTAATAAACTCTATTACAAAATGTTTCACACACTCGAAAGCAATAAAAGAGCTTTTATTGAGACAAGTGTTTGTCCTGTCTGAGGGTTATGCATTTAATTTTTCAACGAGCCATCCTACAAAAATTAAAGTCATTATTATATCTATATATAAAAATTGCCGAATCGGCTCCTAAGAAATGAAGAGCACATTTTGCAATATAATCATTTCCCTGTTATTTCCTATTCTGATATGCATTGTCTACTTTGTATTCATTTTGTTCTCAGTTTTATACTATGAAAACTATGATGCCTCTCAATGTTCAAGTGTTAGTGATCTTAATAGAGGTAAAAATTTTGATTTAATTTTAATATCAACTTTAAAATCAAAAGTATCATTTAAAATTTTTACATTTTTCTTTTAAGAAGCTATTCTGAAAAAGTTGAATTAATTTATGTACAATTTTAACATCCAATTTTTCGTGTCTGGGTCATTACATCGACAATCATAATATCGACAAATTTCGAATTTAATTAATTAATAATTGAAATGCAATTTTTAAATTATAAATGAAATATGATTTTTATGCAATTTTTTCCGTAGAATCCGAAAATGAAATCCATTTATGTCTATCTATTATGGTTTTTCTGTAAAAAGTGTTTTTCTAGACATTTTATGAAAAGTTCATCACTTTTATAGAAAAACACTTTTTACAGAAAAGCCATAATAGATAGACACAAATAGATTTCATTTTCGGATTCTACGGAAAAAATTGCATAAAAATCATATTTCATTTATAATTTAAAAATTGCATTTCAATTATTAATTAATTAAATTCGAAATTTGTCGATATTATGATTGTCGATGTAATGAACGCGACCCAATTTTTCAAACCAAATGCAATACTTTCTTTTCCTTTAATCTAAAAATTTTCGGAACTTTCAAATGCATATTTTAAAATTTATTTAAATTATCGCTCAATGAATTATGAAAAAATTCTATTATAATGTGATATAAGCATTATGTGAATGGGAATTATTCTTCTGATCGGAGATTCTCTTCTATTGAAAAATAAAATGTCTCAAATCTAATCAACAACATAAGTTTCAGTTCTCATAATAATCAATTATTTTTATTACCTATGGAGAGAACATTATCAAAGACTAGATTGATATTTGTTGTTAAAATCATTCAAATTAGTTAACTATTGCAACTATAAACTTATTTTGTTCCATATTTTTCGACATTTTCAATTATGATAAATAATTTGATAGCCCTCTCAATATTGTTGACATCATCTTATTTTAAGTTTAATTATATTGATATAATTTATAACTCAAAAATACTAATAAAAATACAAAATTAATATTAAATAATTTATTCGTCTACAGGTTTTGAGAATGACATCAATAAACTGAAAGAAATAAAAGAACTGCCGGATCCGTTTCTATTCAACGATGGAACCCGAGTAACAAAACAAAGTGATTGGGCTAAACGTCGAAATGAAATAAAAGGAATGGCACAACACTATGAATACGGAGAACTCCCTCCAGTTCCCAAACATCTGAACGCATCCCTAACCAAAAACTCCTTAACAATTGAAATTCATGAAAATGGAACCACTGCTACATTCAATGCAACCGTAAATATTCCGACCAATAATACGGAACCCTATCCTGTAATGATAGTGGGCTCACTTCTGAAATATCCATTTGCTAAACATGGATTCGCTGTCGTGACTATAAATCTGCCACAAATTGCTGGTGACAACAATAATAGGACCGGAGTTTTCTATAGCCTTTACCCGAATGCAAAAACTGGTGTACTGATGGCCTGGGCCTGGAGTTATCATCGCGTTATCGATGCTTTGTTAACAATGAAACAGTTTAATAGTAAACAAATTTCCGTAACCGGACATTCACGTTACGGAAAGGCAGCTCTTATAGCGGGAGCTTTTGATGATCGCATTGCCATAACATTCCCGATGTCTTCAGGACTTAGCGGTGTCGGTAATTATAGGTTTTTCTATGAAGAACACGGGAAGGCTGAGAAGATTAATAATGCTTTTGGTAGTTTTCCGTGGTGGTACACATCTCTTTTTGGACAATTTGTCGATAATGTTCATCGACTTCCTTTTGATCAGCACTCTATCATAGCATTGGTGGCCCCGCGAGGGCTACTTATCACTGAAGGAACTGAAGATTACTGGACTAATCCTCAGGGGACAAGTGATTCATATAGAGCGGCGAGAATTGTTTATGAATATATTGGTGTACAGAATAATATTGGTATTTCGTATCGGAAAGGAGGACATATGCCCACTAATGATGATTTTTCAGCTATTGTTGAGTTCGCTCATGACTATTATAATAGTGGTAACAAAAGCTTTAATGTTATTCCTTATCCTTTTGATAAGAAAGCAATACCTTGGTCTGCACCTAATTAATTGATTCACTTAAATATATTTTAAGACAGAATTTTTACTTACAAAATAAATTAAATTCACAACTGAGTGAATGAATCGATATTATGTATTCAAAAAATTATTCACTTTTTCTGTTTTCATTCAAATGAATGTATGCCTGACTTGTGAGGTTCATTAGGTGAGCAAATTATTTTAATATTTCTTATGAATATAATCTTAACCTTTAGAAGTGAACACATCTTTTGCAGATTTAGAAAATATTGTGTTAAAATATAAATAAGGAGAGATTGAATTTATCTAAGGAAGGAATTTTAATATCAATATGAATATTGAGTGATTATTCTCATTTGTCAAAAAAATTCATTTCAATTTTATGCCAGAATTTAATTTAAATTTAATCTCTGTTTATATCTTCAATTGCATTAAAAAAGTTTGGGCACATATTTTAAATTAAAATTTTTAATTATTTATTATATCAATTAAATATTTCTAACGCTAAGTACAGTTTAATGAAAAATATGTTTTTTGCACCATTACATGATATCGATTTTTAATAAAAATTGAAGTTTCTTTTTTAATTATTTATAGATTCAATTGCGTGACTTTTGAAATTATAACTTGCATTAAACATTGACGTCAAAATTCAATGAAATGAAAGTCATTTATCAATATTTTGCAACTTAACTAAATTAAAATTTATTTTATACAAGAATTAGAGCAGTTTTCTAATAATATTCCAATATTTGTGTCAAAAATCTATAAATAAAATAATAGTAAAATGACTAATAATAGAGATCTATTTCAAATGCAATATTAGAAAATTTTTCTCTTAATTCATTTCATTGTTAAATTAGATTCTCATCAGAATGGAAGCAACAAGAAATAGTTTCGACCCTAATAAAGCTTTACCTCCGAGTCTTATTATCAATTCTATTGATTCTCATTTTTATACAATCGGTTTATCTCTATTCGAAAATGAAAACATCCAAAGAAGTAGTTTTCATAATCCGAAGTTAATGTTTATAATTCAATTGCAATATTTCATTCGTAATTGCATTTCATTATCTGTTTCTGAGGAAAATCCTGAAGTTTTTGTATATATTAGTGATTTTGGATACTTTTTCAACGCTAGAGTTCATGTCGCGATTGCTGCTGTACTCATTTCATTTCTAGGGCTTATCTCACAAATACTCCATTATATAAATTACAATAAATCCATAAGACCTTCATATATGAGACCTTTTGAGATGATGTCGGGTTTGATTTCTCCACAAAGTATTGGTCTTATTAATGGAGTAGAAATCTATAAAATGATCAGATTATCTAAATATTGGTTCAATTTCTGCAAAATTCTGCCTGCAATTATGTTTTGCTTCGGTATAACTACTATATCCTTGGTTTATATCAATAATTTCTCTATCAAGCAATTCATTATATTCGGAATTATTCATATGATTTCGTCGAGTATTGCTTTCTATTACATATACTCTATTATTACATCTCAAATCGTCTGCTTTTACATAATTTGTTACTATTTGAAACTCAAAATCAAAGCAATAAATAATAGAATAGAAATCGTAGTGAAAAATAAATTTCGAATAAAGGCTTTGATTCAAATTATTCATTCCTTGGACTCAATTTATGGAGAGATCAATGAATACAATAACATTTATTGGTCAAAATTCCTATTCTGGATGTGGTTAACACTCGCGACTATAATCAATACTCTGGCCTATTCATCAATTTTTAGTGAAATGGATTTTATCATTAGATTTATATTGATTTTTGCGTCAGTTTTTTTCACATCAATTCTGGTTACAATTATAAACACTGCGTCTTCAGTCAATTTGGAGGCCAAGAAATCATATAAATTATTGAATTCAAGTATCTCTTCGTTCAGATCAAAACATTTGACTAATACAAGACGTATTAAAGTAAGATTTAAGCTAAAAATGCTTTTAAAACTGAAGTTTAATTAAGTCTTTTCTGATTCTGTTTATCTCATTTTTTTCAATCATAACAGTTATTGACATTTATTGAAAGAATTGGTAAAAACAGAGTTGGATTTTATTGTTGGAAACTATTTATTATCAATTACTTTCGTGGATATGAAGTAAGATATTTTTGACATTTGCTGAAATACAGACTTTCTTATAACATTTTCCACAGGTTATTGCGCTTACTATTATGTTTTTCTTAAAACTCATTGAATTTTCTGATTGAAAATCTCTAAGCATACAAAATTCAAATTAAATTCAACTAATTCAAAAACTAATATCACGAGATATAGAAATTACAAATACACTTATGCACTAATACTTCACTGTAAAACTCTTCAAAATTTGACATTTCTTACACATTCATAGAATTTGATTCACAGAATGTACAGTACCTGTAGGATAGGCTTGCAGTTTAACTCAATAGTCATTTTGATAAGACTTCTAATCTTTTTTCAAAAGTCTTTATCAAAATTAAAATTGAGTAAAAAGTTATCCCCAATGAATGAGTCAAATAATGAG
>JAQFXV010001568.1:0-13059 GCA_034694065.1 Camisia spinifer | reverse complement strand
ATAGTTCCTATGTATTGAGTCATTGGAAACTTATTGATGCAATTTGGACCATTGGCAGTTATCTTAGGATAAGAAAAAATTGAAATCGATTGCAGTTTAGAATGATATAATTATGTTGAAAACATGATTTAACTCGGAAAAATTTAATTTTTGCTTTTAATCGGTGTTTAACAGGAGTTGAGATAATTGCAAAAAAGTTTCACTGAATTATTTCGATTGTGAATATCTAAAAACTATTTAAAACTTATGTCTTAATTCTATTTAATTAAAAAGTTATTGCTAAAATACAAGAGTTGCTATAATTGTTTCAGTAACCTTATATTTAATTTTTTTTAAATCAATAAATACGTTGAAAGTTATTCGACTTGATTTCTAAATTTTAAGAAATATTTCTTAAGGCTATTGTAGGAGAAAACTAAAACTAATAGTATTCAATTTATAAATCTATTACAAAAATTGAAGGCAATCTTGATTGCAAACACGATAAAAAAAATCATTAGTACGTCAGAACACATGCTTATAATTCTTGGATAAAAATGTCTCGTATTGTGAAGAAATAGGTATTTAAAGCAATATTTATAAAACTGAATGAAAATTCAGGACCGAAACAATATTAAACTTAAAAACTATAAAAGTTTGCGATTTTTACAATTATTTTGAAATTAACACTTTCTTCGACTCAGCTTTAAAATGAAGTTTGAAAATTCAAAAATATTGTTCATTTTATTTTTTTCTAGAATTGTTTTATGTAGAAATAGACATAAAGATATTTTTTATAATTTAGCTGAAGATCATAATAAGCAAATTGAGGAATTTGGCGATTGTTCTGAACCTAAACCTGAATTAGTATACATTTATCATCCGATTAATTCAGAATATATATATACACCGCGCGCAACAATATTACATCGATGTAGCGATAGAAGTGGCTGTTGTACACATAGTATCAATTCATGTCAACCCATTGAACAACAAATGGTGACACTATATTTCATGGTTAGAAAGTTCAATAAAAAACCAATGGTTGAGTGCATTCAAATGGTTAACCATACGTTATGTGATTGCAGGTCATTAAGTGATAATAACTATAAGACTCATGACATTCCTATACATATTTCATGTGAAATGAATTTGAAATTGTATGAAATTTAAAGTGAGAAAATAGAAAATGATGAAACCGAAAGTTCCGCGGTATCAAAAACATACTGACCTTTTAATTTATTGCTATTATTATCATAACATAATAGCACATTATCATAAAATATCACATTATTATTACTGGTAATAATTTTAATTAGTTTTCTTAATGAGATTCGTTATTTTCATACTATTCAAATAATTTTAAATGAGCATAAAAAGTAACTAAACCTAAAGTTACCAAAAACTATAACTTGTTTCTCAAATTTCCAAAATTTTTGAGCTTTAGATATATAATTCTTTTTAATAAAATACATAAATAGTGATCAAAAACATGTTAACTCGAAATGCTCTTTAAAGTTCAAATCATTTATATCATAATATGCAATATTTGATTAATTGAATATCACAAGAAAAATAAAATTCAAATAATTTCAAGAAAAAATGTTGAAATTGTTGCTTTCAAAAATTAAAAGTGTAAGATTAATCTGTAATTGCATTTATAAATAAATTAATCAACATTTTAATGAATGTTAGAAATAAAAGTCGAGATAAAATTAAAGGGTTTTCACTCCTTTTTGCAGATTTAATTATACGCAAAATTCGATTGTTTATAAGGGTATAAAATTATGGAATGACATATATTTTATGTTTAGATAAATTTAAAAATAGTTCACTTGAGTATATCAAGTGATATCTTTTATCTCCGTTTTCATAACTTTTACTTTGTTAATAATTTTTTGCAAAGCAGTGAAATGAGAAAAACGCTCTTTAAGTTGCGCTTCACTTTCAATGCATTTTAATGTTTGGAAACTTTTGAAACACAATATTTTAATAAATTTTAATTAGATCTAGCATTTTGTTCATTAAATACATTGTTTTATCAAAATTAGATCATTCTATATCTGATTCCTCAGGTGAATCATTATCTGAAGAATCAGATTTACAATTAAATTGAGAAAAAAAATTTCTGTTTTCAACTTTTAAATATTTCATGATAGATATCAAGTCAGTTACTTTTTTCACACTAACTTTTGATTTTTTGGCTATTTTTATGTCTTTTAAACAAGATTTAATTATATTTACATCAGTTTTCAATAAATCAACTTTAATTGAACCCAATTCATAATCATTAGAAAAATAAACGTCACCATTAGATCGATAATCAATTCTTCTCATTTTTGATATTTTAATTGAATTATTTCTCATTATATGATTTGATAAACATTTATCGAAATCTAAAACACTGGTTTTTATAATTTTCAACTTTCTTTTTCTTTCAATTAATTTAACATATTCTTCGAGAGTTTCAATAACTAAATATTTTTCCAATTCTTTACTAATTGTGGCAAAGTTTGTGTCACAAATATTATAAGAATGGCCTCTTATGGGAAAAATATGAACAATATTGATAGAAAAACAGATAATTTAATTAAAGTCCAATTTCTATTCTGACTACCGGCGGCATCACTAAAAAAACATAATTGATTTATCGGATCAAAATCAATATTCAGGCGAAGATAATTAATTATATAATACAAATAAGAAGCTACAGAATTGGCTCCTTTTTTGGCCTCACCTTCGATTGAATGAAAAATAAAAGAAAATTTTCTTAAATGAATATGAAAATTGATTAAATACAAATACAACGATCTCTTATAATATTGTTCGCTAACATTAAATTTGGTCAAAACTTTGTTCGAACTATAATCAAATTCAATACAATAAGTATCATTAGATTCGATAAAATAATTTTGAATACTTTTGTATTTTTGAACATTTTTTAGGTGATTCTCTAAATCTAATTTATTCTCTAAAGTTTTGTTTTCTATTTGACTCAATTCTGTACAAAAATGACAGATATCTATTTTTGGAGGTCTAAACCCATAATTACAATGTTTGTTGAAATATTTAGTAAAAGTATTTAATTCTCTATTCTTTTCATTTTTCAACCAATCAATAAAAGTTTGATATAGTTTTTTCATATCAAGATTTGAATCTTTGAAGTATTTCTATCTTTTTTAGTGGACCGATAGTGAGAGTAATTGCTTGGAATCAGTTTCAGGAATTCATGCAATAATTCAGAAATATAATCATTAATTTTCTTACTCTTTTTATGATCAAAAACTTTTTATAATTAATAAGAATTTTCTAATTTTAAATATCACTAATGTTTAATCAGACGATTGGATTTATTGTTAACATCATATTTTCAGGTATAAAAGTTGATTGTCATTAATGTAATAACAAATTTTAATGATTATTCTGTTTGAAATTTGACTGATAATAAAAATGTAATTGATTATATGTAATCTAATCAAGTCTTTTTTTTATTGTAATCATAAATTCATTAGTAGTCAAGACATGCGCTAATATTATAACTCTTAAATTGAAATACTGTATCTCATCTTATTTAAATCAATATTTGTAAGACTGAAAATTAAGGACTGAAACAATTTTGAACTAGAAAACTATTCATGTTTGCCTTTTACAGTTATTTAAAAAGTCAATTTTTCTTCGACTCATTTTAAAAATGAAGATATATGTGTTTGAAATTTTGTTCATTTTATTTTTTTCTAGAATTGTTTTATGTAGAAAAAGACATAAAGATATTTTTTATAATTTAGCTGAAGATCATAATAAACAAATTGAGGAATTTGGCGATTGTTCTGAACCTAAACCTGAATTAGTACACATTTATCATCCGAATTATTCAGAATATATATATACACCGCGCGCAACAATATTACATCGATGTAATGATAGAAGTGGCTGTTGTAGACATGATGACCATTCATGTCAACCCATCGAACAACAAATGGTGACACTTTATTTCATGGTTACAAAGTCAAATAAAAAACCAAAAGTTGAGTGCATTCAAATGGTTAACCATACGTTATGTGATTGCAGGTCATTAAGTGATAATAACTATAAGACTCATGACATTCCTATACATATTTCATGTGAAATGAATTTGAAATTGTATGAAATTTAAAGTGAGAAAATAGAAAATGATGAAACCGAAAGTTCTGCGGTATCAAAAACATACTGACCTTTTAATTTATTATTTATTATTATCATAACATAATAGCATATTATCATAAAATATCACATTATTATTACTCATTTTAATTAGTTTTCTCAATGAGATTCTTTATTTTCATACTATTTAAACAATTCTAAATGAGCATAAAAAGTAACTAAACCTAAAGTTACCAAAAACTATAACTTGTTTTTCAAATTTCCAAAATTTTTGAGCTTTAGATATATAATTCTTTTTAACAAAACCAAGTAATTGTACTATAAATAGTGATCAAAAACACGTTAACTCGAAATTAACACGTTCTTTAAAGTTATATCATATGTAATATTTAATTAGTTGAATATCACAAGAAGAATAAAATTCAAAAAATGAATTATTATTCAATGAAAATTATTCAAAAATATTTTTGTTCCTTAAAATTGATCACTAAAGTTTTTGTACTCATAACTACAAAGTATGCTAAAACATATTGCTCAATTCGTTGTCATTATACTGTGAGTGAAACTAGAATTGACTGTATCTTAAATAATTAACGCTATAATTTTTTATTATCAGATATGTTATATAAAATTTGTTTGAAACTAAAAGACATCCGCCACTGACAATGGAGACACCTCCCTTAGAATTATGAATGACCGACCCTAGTCGTTGTTAGTCCTTTAGGTGAGAGTCTTATTGATTCAAAAAATTTCATTCTAGTGCAACCGGAAGATAGGTTAAAAATGCCCTGAAAATCGATTTGGGGCCATAAGGGGCCATTGAAAATCTTAATTTGAGATATACAAGCTAGGGGATTAACTGGGATTGAATACAACCTATCAAGGGTTGTAGCCGACCTTAAGAGCTGTTCATTCATACCAGAGTCAATTCCGGGAAAAGTCGGGAAAACCAATGAAATTGAATATCCGGGTTTGAAAATTATTTATTGCATATTTTAACCTCGAAAATGAATTTTTACAGGAAAGTTGTAATTGCCTTATTTGACCTACACATCAAGACCTTTCCAACGATGTATCATTCATGATGATAGCATTTGCTTGAAAATAAAAAAATATATTCAATTATTTACATAAAACATGGCATATATTTTTTATTTCAAGCAAATGCTATCATCATGAATGATACATCGTTGGAAAGGTCTTGATGAGTACGCCAAATAAGTCAATTACAACTTTCCTGTAAAAATTCATTTTCGAGGTTAAAATATGCAATAAATAATTTTCAAACCCGGATATTCAATTTCATTGGTTTTCCCGACTTTTCCCGGAATTGACTCTGGTATGAATGAACAGCTCTTAAGGTCGGCTACAACCCTTGATAGGTTGTATTCAATCCCAGTTAATCCCCTAGCTTGTATATCTCAAATTAAGATTTTCAATGGCCCCTTATGGCCCCAAATCGATTTTCAGAGGATTTTCAACCTATCTTCCAGTTGCACTAGAATGAAATTTTTTGATTCAATAAGACTCTTACCTAAAGGACTAACAACGACTAGGGTCGGTCATTTATAATTCTAAGGGGAGTGTCTCCATTGTTAGTGGCGGATGTCTTTTGTCTGAAAATCAAAGTGTTTTGAACAGTTAATTCAATAAATAAACTAATGTCAAAAATTCTCTCAAATTAAATCTTTCGATATTTCCTTTTCTTTTAAGAATCCAAAGCATAAAACTACTTAATAAATGTTCTGTATAAAGACATTCAATTATAATTTAAAAGGCAATCCGTTTCATTACAATTCATTATGAAGTAATAAATGAAAAAAAAAATCAACTATCAATTGGTATAAATCTTGAATTTTGATGTTATTTAATGCTTAATTTAAAACTTTATTCAAATTAGAAAGAATTATCTGAAAATAATTGATCAAATTTAAGGATAATTTTAAATCTTTATTATAAGTTCAACTGAATTATACATATTATATAAATTCAAACAAATTTAGTTTATATTTTGATTAATAACTGTTTGATTAAATTCGAAATACAGAGAAATTTTTGATTTTAATCTTATGAAAGAGTAATTATATTTTAATAGTTATAATAATTATTATAACATATAGTTTAACAAACATAATGAAAATCTTAATTAAATTCTTGATTACATTGAATCCTGATTTCTATCAAAAGGAATGATTTCTTTCCAATGATTTACAAAGTGTTCAGCGATTTCTTCCCAAACAATAGTATTATAATTACAATCATTGAAATTACATTCAAATAAATGATTATTCGTGTTATTATTATCAGAGATATCGGTCTTATTCTTCTTATTATACTTTCTTTTAATCTTCAATGATTCCGAGCTTTGATTATCTCTTTTCAAAAGAGATCTTAGATTTCTGTTGGAATTCATTCCATCACCACTTTCTCGACTGCTATTTTCCAATTTTATGAAAACATTGTTTTCGTCGACAATTCTTTCATAATTTAAAGTTTCATTCAATGAATTTTCATGACTTGAATCAGAAATCGATTTATTCTTCTTATTATACTTTCGTTTAGTATTCAATGTTTTAATGCTATTATTCTTCGAATTATTTTTGAACCCATTCTTCGGATTCTTCTTGACTTTGAATGAATTGATTTTATAAGAGCTTTGAAGACAATTATTGAGAGAAATATTTGGACGACTGTTTGCTGTGGTATTATATTTAATAGAAATATTGTGTTTAATATGATTATTATTATCAATAATTGAATGTCTTCTGAATCGATGTATTTTAAAGCTATTTAAATAACCGAATGTTTTATTACAAGCATTAATATTACAAAGATATGGTCTTAGCTTTTGATGAATGACTTGAATGTGTTCTTTGCAAGAACTCGATTGAGTGAAACCTTTATTACAAACATTACATTTGTATTGTTTTTCTCCCAAATGAAATGCTTTTATATGACGTCTTAATTCAGTTGATCTCTTATAAGTCATTTCACATTGAAAATAATGGCAAATAAATGGTCTATCATTTGAATGACTGATCATATGTTGTCGAACATAACCTTTTATTCTTGTCCAATATTCACATTCATTGCAATAATAATTTTTCTCTTTTTTATTAAATCTATAGTTATTTAAAACTGAATTTTGCTTTGATTTTGATCTAAAAGACATTTTAAATCATATCTCTTTTCAATATTAATCGAAATTAAGATTCATTCAAACCAATGAATTAATTATTTTTCTAAACATTTATAAATATATTAATTTTGGTCATTATTATCAATAATGATATCATTGCAGAGATATTTCATTCATAAATAATGTACTTATTATTGAAAGAGTTTATTATTAATCAAAAATAATTTATCTTTTAGTATAATTTTTGTGAAATTAGAATTTATTTAATTCGTTAATCGATTAATACTATAATATTTGTAATTAAAAAATATTTATTTATTAATTATTATAAATATTTAGTTAATAAATAATATATCAATAGTTAATAAATTATTAATAATAACATATTAATTAACGTATTTTATAAACTATTTTGTCATTCAATTATTGCCTTCAATAGTATTGAATTGTATTAAGTCTTATCGATTGTCAATAAATAGTGAGTTATTATTAATTTTGATTAATTTAATTCCTTTTAATTTTATTATTATTTGTCTTTTTAAAACATCTCTTTTTGTTTACAATATTTATAGTCATTGAATGTCTTTAAATAAAGAAATGAATAAAGAATTGAATCTAAATATGAGTCAAACAAGAGATTCAATAATAAAAAAGACAAAAAGTGGTTATGATTTTGACTCTTTTGATAGATTTGGAGACGATTTGTGTGAAGTATTATTAAATTATTTATGAGTTAAAGAGAAACTGAATTATGAATGCGTTTGAAAACAGTGGAAAACATTAATATTTAATAAAGAAAAAATACTCAAAATTTATTATAATTGTTATCAAAATAATGATAATACAAGTTTGGATTGAATTAAAATTGCGTTTATAATGAATAATAGCTTGAAATACAAGAATGAAAAGATATTCAAGAATTTGGTTCAAAAGTTTAAATTCATTAATGAATTGAAAATAAAGAGATGTTTAGGATTTTGACAGATAATTGTCATTATTTAGAAAATATTAATTTAATTTCATGTATTGATAACACTTAAAATATAAAAGAAAGTGATTTAAACAGATTTGGATCAAAATTTGGTCAAAAATTGAAATCTACTGAAATTTTTGGCTTTAATAATAAACAAATAGAAAAGATTTTGAGCTTTTGTCCAAATTTGAATCAATATAACGGAGATATAAACCCATTATTGACTAAATTCTTACCAAAATTACAATCAATCAACTTTTGCAAAGATTTTATTGATTTGAATGATTTGAAGAAGTTTTCGGATTTATATCACAAACAGATTAAGAAAATTGAAATAAGAAAATATGAAATATTAGTAGAATTGTGACGATTTGAAATTTGTGAAGAAGTTGTGATTTATACTTATTGTGATCAAAACATTGATAAACAATTATTATTAGTTGCAAATAATTGTAAAAAACTGAAAAAGCTTCTCATTTATATTTATAGCACTCCTATTACTGATATTCAATTCAAAGCTTTGGTCAATTTCATGGTTTGAAACAACTCAGAGTTGATTTAGTGGAATGCCATATAAATAATGCGAACGTTAAGTATCTTAAAAACTAAACATTTAAAACGTTTGGATTTACATTTCGATGGTATAAAAGACTATTTCTTCGAAGGCATTGATTCTTATTTATTGAATTTGAAACGATTCTCATTACTCACTTCGAGTAAAGACTTAACTGATAAAACTATTATAGAATTGTCAAAAATGCAAAACTTGACTCAATTTAGTTTACGATTTGATAATGGAATTAACGATCAATTTACGACACTAGGAGTTTGTGCTCTTATCAAATACAGCCCTAAATTGCGATCAATTGAGTTGAATAATGAGTTAATTAATAAAACATCAATTGAAACATTTGCACAAAAAGCTCTTTCAAATCCGAAAATACAGTTTGGGTTAATTCATTGCAATCAATACAAACCTAACACTAATGTTGAGATTCCTCTAAACTTATATATAAAATAAAATTAAACATTTTTTATATTGCATTTCTGTTCCTCTGAAGGTAAACATTATTCTCAAATATAATCTTTTCATCGATTATCAGAATTCTATTAATATTTACCTTAATTTCTGTTTCTTTTATCGATTTATTCAAAAAAAATCTCGAAAATATTAGATTGTGTTGAATGAAAAAAATGTTAAAACCAGTGGATAATGATTTTGTCTGAAATATAGATACTTTTATCATTCATTAATATTTATAACATTTAAACAAAATTTCGATAACTTATAATAATTTCTGTTAATATCGTTTGAATTTAATTGATGTTTAAATTGAACACAAATACAAATTTATTGTTAATTTGTTTAATAGTTGAATGTTTTCTTTAATTGATTGTATTTTCTCTAACTTTAATTCAGTAAAAATTTTATAATAATGAAATCTGTTTTACTTAAGTTCAAGTTAATTGAGTTAATGATTAAACAATTATAATATCAATATTTAACTCCAATTTAAAAAATACTGCATCAAAAACTCAGTTCAAAAAATTCTTGGGTTAAACTTTCAATAAAAATACAAAATTCAAATCTTTGGTCTTATTTCTTGAGTGATTTAATTATAACAAAATTTTTGAATAAATTAATGATATGTTTTCTCAATTATAAACACATAAATGAAAAAAGATCAGAACATAATGATAAAGCAAAAATTAAAACTATTTTCGCCCAACAGTTTAAGTTGAGAGTTAGAACTTTTCACTATATTTTTTCAAACAAAACATGAGCTAAACAATTGATTGAATGAATGAATAGTAAATGTTAAAAGTCTTCATAATCATTTGCTTCATCACTTTTATTCAATATAGTGTCAACTTTTGATCTAACTTGAGCTCAAACTTTTAAGTGAAAATGACATTAAAGTCAAAGACTAGACTTTTAATTTAGGTTTTATCCAATTAAGCCAAACCAGTTTTATCATCTAAATTAAAAGTCTAGTCTTTGACTTTAATGTCATTTTCACTTAAAAGTTTGAGCTCTCAACTTAAACTGTTGGGCGAAAATAGTTTTAATTTTTGCTTTTATCATTATGTTCTGATCTTTTTTCATTCATATGTTTATAATTGAGAAAACATATCATTAATTTATTCAAAAAGTTTGTTATAATTAAATCACTCAAGAAATAAGACCAAAGGTTTGAATTTTGTATTTTTATTGAAAGTTTAACCCAAGAATTTTTTGAACTGAGTTTTTGATGCAGTATTTTTTAAATTGGAGTTAAATATTGATATTATAATTGTTTAATCATTAACTCAATTAACTTGAACTTAAGTAAAACAGATTTAATTATTATAAAATTTTGACTGACGCTAGCAACTGTACACAGAGCCTCAAGTAGAGCAGTACCATAAAACTTATATAATGCTAACTAACTTACAGAATATGGTAAGAGATAGCGTAACATTGTTCGTAGCGCTAATCAAATATTTGACATAATTGAAACTTATGAATAAAAAACATAATCATGAAATCATTCTGTGGCAAAGTTGTATCTCAATACAGAAAATGATCAAGTTCTTAATTAATCATTCAATATATCTCTAATAATTTGAAACTATTTCCAAACTTAAAATAAACAAAACACATTCAATTCATAAATTTCAAGCTATAGTTTTAAGCATGTTTCTCAAGTTTCTCTGCTAATCAAAACTTAGTAATTAAATGCTTTGCTATAGTAACCGGTTAAGCGATATTTATGCCTTTTGAAGAGAAGGATTTTTGAAGTTCTAAACTGCAATTTTTACGCAAAAATGATAAGTTTTAAGTTTATATAATTGAATATTCATCCAATTAGTTTTATTAAATGATATTTTGAGAATTCGTAAAGCATTTAAACACTGCCAAAACATCGAATTTTCTAAATAGCTCACAAAATCTGAAAAGTACTTTAACCGGTTACTATACCAAAGCATTTAATTGCACAATAAATGCAGAATAAGTGAGTCATTTGATTCATTTGTGCTCAAGAAGGTATGCTGACAGCTAACGAAACATTGTCCACAAAACTACAGATTGTAGTCATTCTTATGCTGTGAAGTGAGAAATTTGATGTCAATAATCATGAAAATAGCTTTAGGGAAAAATACTGGAGTTTTAATATTTTAGAAATTATTCCGAAGTTCAAGTATTATTCTTAAATAAATGCAAAAATTATTTCAATAGTTATAAATTATACTTATAATGTGTTCAACAATTCCTATAGATTTGTATGAATTTTAGAAATAAAATACTTATAAATACTATTAAAGTCAAAAAAGAAGTTCATTTTTTCGCAAAATCAAATATATACTTCAGTGTATGAAAAGTTTCAACTTATTCATGATTACAGATTAATTATTTTACAGTCAAATAATGACTGAAACCTTACCAAAAAGTATATATCTTTAGAAAAATTAACTTCTTTTTTGACCTTAACTATACAGTATTTCTCAATTTGTAAATTATGGTTAAATATTCTGCATTCTTATTAATCAAATGTAATGTTATCTCAAAATACTATCAGAGAATAAATAACAATTTTTTTAAACAATGTTTGCATAAATTAATGACTAATTCTTTAGTTTTCCGCTCGAAAGTCATACAACAGACTGAAAAAAGTTAATATAATGAAAATATAAATTGATTAGATGTGGACTTAATAGTGTGAAGCGAGTTATTTCCGTTTATTCTTAACAAGAGAAATAGTTATTGAAAGTATGACTTACTATAGAGTATTTTTGAAATGCATTCCAGACTGATTCGAAACACTAAACCATAGATTTAGAACTTATAGAACAAATATGTTAAACAGAATACAAGCTTGTATTTAGTGGTGACCATTCATGTATTGATAAATAGCAGCTAAAACTAATAGTGATTTATAATGATTGGAAGCAAGAGTTAACTTAAGCCCTACTGTATGGCATTGTTCACTACATCACTGTTGGGTCAATGCTTTGTAGTGTTGTAACTCTACCTAAAGTTGTTTGGGTATTATGTTTCTACACTTTATATCTTTCAATCTCAGTTTTACTCTTATTTACAATTTTCAATCTAATTAAAAAGAAATCTTTTTTGAGGTCTTAAATATAAATTCTGATTCAGATCAAGCATTTCAAAAGATAGTGCAAAATATTTTTATATAGTATGCGATCACTAAATATCATGATAAGTATAATCTTTGCTTTAGGTTTAATGGTATGGCTCACCGAAAAATTGATAATTATCGTTATTCTTCTTCTCTTAACATTCTGAACAATTAAGTTTCGTTATTCATTCCCTACAAACTTTTAGAAGGTTTTATCAAACCTAAAATCATATTCAATCCGAATTTTAACCTCAAAATACTCGATTTGCTCTAATTTGAATTCCTTAAACTGATACAACACTAAGCATTAGATGACTTCATTATGGCCAGCATTAAAATACCCGATAACCAAAATTTGCATTTTGTCAATTATTCCGAAACGTATAACACAACCAATAGTATAAGTGTTGAACACAATTCTCTAACGCTGAATCTCTGCTCATTTCATAAACAAATTTCGAATAATTTCTTTCACTCGTAAATGAATAAATTGAACTAAACCTTTAAATTAAGAATTATTTGATATATTTTATAAATCATGAACAAAGATGTGGATAAAGCAAAATTTGAATTTAAGTCAAAATTTGTATAAAGTAATATTGTAAACGAATGAAAATAATTTAAGTGAAATGAAAGGGAATTTGGAAAAAGTTCATCTTCAATAAGCATTTTAAAACATTTTTCATAAATGTTTTATCTGTATT
>JAQFXV010001567.1:0-13060 GCA_034694065.1 Camisia spinifer | reverse complement strand
GGGTCGTTTGATTCCAATTGAGAAGATCCACAATTGTATAGAATGTAATCAACTTGTTATGGTCTATGAGTAATGTCTATTGTTTGAGACAACATAAAAGAGAGAACAAAGGATTAAAGTTAGTGTTCTTTATTCTTATCTTCTTCTTTTTTCAAGTGTTGTTATCTTTAGGAAAAGGAAAGATAGATTCAAATTTGAAGTTAATCTCAAGTGTTAGCAAATGATACTGAGATTGATTGCATTGTAAGCAATCGATAACTATCGTTGCGTATCACTGAATCCTTTGGGCAAATCTTCATTCTCTTCCAATCTATCATTTTTCTCTTCAGAACAAATCAGATAATACTTATCATCAGCTGTGATGACAAATGAAAAATTGGAGGCCATCGAAGACGAGTTCAATTTGACGGCTGATTGAAATATCGGATAAATTTAGCTGAATATTGAAGACTGAAGAAAATTAATTCGTCATTAATTAGATTTGAAATTTATATTTATTAATAATAGATTATATTATAGTTCAAATATGTAAATATCATTAGTTTTTGATATGATCTAAGAGTAGATCGAAAACGTTTTTGTTATTTAAGTTCTAAAGTAAATTTATTTTAAAATTTAATGGATTTGAGAAGCAAAGAAAAATGTTCTATTATTAAAGTTATTTTTGATTAAACTTTGTAATTTTTTTTGATAATTTCGCAGTAATTTGATGTCAATTTTTGAAAAAATAAAAGTGCTTTACTGTTGATGAAGTTTATGCTATAGGTGAAGATGACGCTCACACCTAAATTTATGATAAACTTTTAACGAATGAGAAACTCTTTATGAGCTAAACTGTTTAGCTCTTTTCAACTTAGCTGATGATAATTAATGTGAATGTTTTAACTTAATGAAAATTTTTATATAAATAATCAAACAAATTTTGAGAAAGCCTACCATTTATGAATGCTTACTTACAATATGTTAATCAATGAGTCCAGTCTGACTATTCTAACCTAACAAAAATTTCTTGCGTGCTTTCGATCGAATTCAAAAAAACAAAATCGATGTGTAATCGAAACAGATGTGTAACTTTTCTACACGAAAAGAATAAAAATAGTGTTTACTAAAACAAAAGTTACTTAAAAAGTACTAAAACTGCTGCAAATGTAAAAGGAAATAATACGAAAAATAAGCTAAAAAATAAAGTTAAGTAAAATCTAAAAAATATCCTAAATAAATGAATTTATAGAAACAAAAATCAAATTCAATTCAAATAAATAGTTGACCACCAAATTTCATATTTTATATCAGATTTTACTGACTTTCAAAATGTTTTTTCATACTTTGAATACTGTATCATTTGATGGATCAAATTTTGAAGAAAACCGTTCAAATATCCTGAAAATATTTCATAAATAATTCAGTCACATAAATGACGAGTTATAGATGTTAGACATCGATACCTATAAATATGATTATAATTTTGGTTCAAAATTTGATATATGTTTTAAAAAATCGATTAAATATGAATGCATCAGAATTTGAGACTAGAAAATATTCAGATAATTTCTCAATTGAGATTTGAGTTCAATAACTAATACTCTGTAATCACAAATCAGAATGTGTAGCACTGCTTACCAATATGTTTGGTCATAGTTTAGTTGAAAAATAATTAGCATTTTCAACATATAACTTAATATTATTGCTATTCAATAATTTGTTTAAAGCGTTTTGAAGAATAAAATATTCATTAATAACGTGAAAAGGTGTTAATCAATAGATAAATAACTTTATTTGAAATCATGAAAAAACATGAAACGATACAATAATTAATAATTAGAATAAAATAAAAACTAAACACTTATTTTATATAATATAAGTGGAAGAAAATGACAAATTAATAATTTATCTGAACTGAAGTGGACTTATTCTTAAACCAATACAATCTTTGCCAACTTGTGCAACATTACAAACAGTACACAAAGTATTTTTAAATTGAGGCAAATATGAGGTCTCACATAACGGACACTTTTCTTCAGGTTTTCCTCTATATATAGGTTTATAACTTGCGGCACAAATAGCAAAAGGATTGTGTTCATCGTATAGAAGCTTATGTTCATCAGTAGGTGTCTTATCGCACGCCTGCAATATTTTTCTAGTTTGTGCGGAGACATCAGCCTTTGGTCCCAATTCTAAGAGACGTCTCGCAAAAGTTCCTGCACTCGAATAGTTTTTGATCTTAAAAAAGAGGTTTAAAGCGGTTCGAAGTGTTAGGATTTGATGTATTGGTTGTAGTTTACAATGTGTAAAATATGCCGCCATTTCACACGATCTCTTTTGTTGATCTAAACTTTCTTTAGGCAATGATTTCCGCTCTAACTCTAACATAAGACCTAATGTGTATTCACGACATATATCTAATAGTTGTTGCGCTTCTGCGATATCCTGTCGAGTGTCCGCCACTAAGAATAATACATTTAATAACAATGATCTAAATTTTTCAACCGCTTCTTGAAATTTGCCAGAAGTCGTCAATTGATAGCAAGTCTGTAACCGCTGTATCAGATCTGTGAGCTTACAACCGATCGCAGGTAAACCTCCTTTAAGGCCTGCGTCGCGCCAATTGCGTTGCGGATAACAATATAATGTCGGCAAATAAGGTAATCCTTGATAACCAGTACGCGATCGAGAATATATCGTTAGCATCAATGACTTCAGAGGTTCAAAATTAACGGCTCCGACCTTTCAAACAAATTAATTATCAATAGTTAAAAATAATTGGAATTAAGTTTTAGAAATTAATGAATGAATAAATGTTAAAAAACCTGATCATGAAGTAGACGACAGGCAGTCTCGAAAGAACCGGCCAATACATGATCGACAGCCAGTTTTGAATTATTAACCCAATGCTGTGTCGGCGGAACTCCTTTTGTAGGCGGAACAAAATAATTATCATCTCCTGAGTGACCCGCAGCCGCCGAAGAGTCCAATTCAGGCAAATCCAAGTCTTCGTCTTCGACATCCCAACCGACTCCCTCTCCCTCTTCATCTCCTTTACCAATACCTTCAATTCCATCTTCATCTAATTCAAGGTCTGCCTCTTCACCCCAACCCTCACCTCCTTCTCCGTCTTCATCAATAATATCTGTGGCATTTGTCAAACCAGTCTTGCCTTTGGTCGCAGCCATCGCTCCCTCAAAAAATCCTCGCGAAACAGTCAGAAGCGGCCAATTCTCTTCACACGGAGATATTGGTGGCGGAGGTTGTAATAGAATAGCATTCGGATCCGGAACCGGTAATTGCTTTTCTGGATCAAAATTGGCTTTAAGTGATTTCGATTCTTCTTCAAGACCATGAGTGGCAGCACATAAATAAGCCAAAGATGTTTGTCCGCAATTCTTCAATATTTTAACTCTTTCCTGAACGTCACCCAAGAATAATGCGATCTGAAACTGACCCGAAGTATCTTTGCGTATTTCTGCGATTTTCATCATTTTTCTCAACTTTTCAAGATTTCCGGTCACGAGATATAGAAACGCGAGTTTATCAAAGTTTTTAGTTCTTTGATAAGCCATTTCTACCACTTGATGATTGCCCTGAAGTAGTGCCGCTTCAGCCAACCGTTCCCAACATGTCTTGTCGTCCAAACTTCGTGCGGCCTCTAATGCGACCTCAATATTACCACATTCTAACGCTAACGCAAACCTTGTCTTTTCGTCTTTAACAAAATGGAGCGCAACTTCTGGATAGCCTTTCTTTTGCAAATAAGCAATAATAGACTGACCGACAAGTTTAGCATTTCGTACCATAAGTAAGACTTCATCGTATTTACGATTAACTAAAGCCAGTTTAAATCGATATTCAGTGGGATCGATAGTCAATACTTTAGGTCTCGCCTCACGATCCAAACAATAGACAGACGTATCGCGAATTCGAGTTATATAAATGGGTAAATCAAGTGTTCTTATGATTCCATAATCACCATTAGTTAACGCATATTTAATATGATTAGAAGTCGTATAAATGAATACTCCCGAGTCATCCCACGAACCGCTTTTGATTCGTGTCGTTTCTGTTATAGTACACAATATATCGATTCTTCGGTTGCAAATTGTTATTTGATGTTTACTTAATAGCGAAACGTGTGACATATCATTACTCCAAACAACATATTTAACTTTAGGCGTTTTGACAGTCGCTAATGCTCTGCCCTGTTGTATATCAAACAATACAAGACCATCGATATCACGCAATAATAGCATTCCAGTTCCCGCATAAAAGATTTCATCACAACTCGGAGTCGTCAGCTTTTTGGTCACTTCATTCTTCAAATTCTTCACTTGAACCGAATGCGTGCGATCCAAGACTGCAAACCTGTCTCTTGCGATCCAAACAGATGTCAGACCTGAAGCTCGTTTCGATTCAGGAGATTCCGGATTCTGTCCGTCACTATCTTTGGGCACAATATATAAGTCATAAATACTATTCTCCGCATTTGCAGTTCGTGTCGACAAAAGGACTGCATTTGCGGCGGGATTGTAATACATTGAATGAACTGGATTTCGGCCCCTATTTCTCAATTGCATTAATGGTATGTCTTTAGCAGTTGTAAAGTCGAGTCGACGTAAAAAGTTTTCTTTAACATAATAGAGTAAATTGTTTTGAATGGCAAACGCAGGTCTCTCTCTTTCCAATTTGAAGACAACCATTCCTCCGTCATGTCCCGCAGCGAATAGATTCTGTGCCGGATGAGCCACAAGAATCCAAAACCTATCGTTTTCTCTCCTAAATGTGTTCAAACACGTCCTTTTTGTCAGATCCCAAACGCGAATACTCTTATCTTCAGAATTACTAAGAATTAGTTCTTGTTTTGGATGAAAGACAACACACGAAACATTATTATAATGTCCACGACATGTGTCCACTTCCCAGGCCTTCGAGTCATTCATTCGCCACAACTTAATAAGCCTGTCGTCAGCGCCCGAAACGATGAGTGGCATCGATGGGTGAAATCCGGCCCAATTCACACCTCTATCGTGTCCTTCGAGTACGTGCTTTACAATAGCATCAGATGTGCCAAAAAGATCGGTATGACTCGGATTTTTAAGGTGATCATCGAGTCCTCCGGGACCCGGTGCCACATTCTTCTTACGAAGACCTGAAATATCCCAAACTCTAACCGTTTGGTCCAAAGACGCGGAAACAATCAAATCATCGCTCGGATGAAACTGAGCGCTCATTACATAATGATTATGACCCGTAAGAACACAAATACAAGTCCTCGACTGCCAGTTCCAGATCCTAATTGTCTGGTCATCAGAACAGCTTAGAATCCACGGGTATTCGTGATGAAAGGTTGTGGTTCTGATATAATCCAAATGACCCAATAGTGTAAATATACAGCGACGGGACTTATAATTCCATACCTTTTAATAATATATAAAACAATACATTTAATACTGAATATTAATTAAATTAATTTGAATATAAAATACTTTAATCTTGTAGTCATCACCGCCGGAGACGAAGAGCGGCTGTTGATTATGAAAGAATACTCCTCTGACCGGTCCCTCGTGTTCATCAAATTTATCAATAAGAGTACAGACTCTATAATCCCATAATTGAATTAATCCGTTATGAAGTGAGGCCAAAACCCACGGCCTTTTTGAATGAAACGCAACTCCTTTTACTCGAGCAGACTTTGTCTCAAATTTAGTTAACATTACGTTATGTTCGGGTTGTGTTTGTTGTGCCGATACTTCTTCTAATGTCTTCAATACTAAGAATATCATTAATTTTTTTATGAAAACTCTTTAGTCATTAATTTAATCACTTCTTTATGGCTTTATTTTAAAATACTTCAAGTTTGTCTTTAATGCAAACGTGGCTTAACTTATGCTTTAATTTTATTAATAGACATTATTTATGTTTATCTACCGGTTAAGTATGTCTTAAATGTTAACGCATTTCACGCGCTCTCTCAACGGTTATCTGCCGTTCAATTTATATTAATTTCACGGACTTGTTGTCAATGTTTTTTGTTTACTTGAATGTTAAATCATTCATAAATTACGTTCAATAATAATTAAAATACATAAACATATGATTAATACAAACAAATCAATTGATTTATTGCGTAATTTTATGACACATTTGATGGGAGTTTAAAAGTTTTTCACTTAAAAAGTAAATAAACATTGAATTTATTGTCAAAAATAAAATAATAATCAATAACTATCATAAGAATGGGTGATATTTCTGGAGTGAAGATGTCTTCAGTAACATTTGATCCGCAATTGTTTGTAAAAGAGCTGACATCGAAACCCTCTGTCAGTATTGACGCCCTTTTAATGGCCCGAAAGAGTGTTCAAAGTCTTGCTGACGACACAAACTCTCAATTAAAGAAAAATGTTTATAAAAATTATTCACTATTTATCGATACAGCAAAAGAGATATCATTTTTAAAGAGCGAAATGTATCAATTGAGTCATCTTTTGACAGATCAGCAAAACTTAATGTCTTCTCTATTGGATGTTTCAATTGGTGGCCACAGAGCGGGTCTGACCGCTAGTGAAAAGAGAGAAGCATTGGATAAAGTGAAAGAAGAGAAGGAAAAAGTGAATCATTCGAGTATTAATAGTATATCAAAAGAGTTGAGCTCTTTATTAGATAAAATCGAAGGAAGCGCTGGTATTCTCGAAACTCGAACCCGTTCTTCTGTTCTCTATTCCGGAGAATTAATGGAATTGGATATAAATGATTACAAAGCTATTCAACCCATATTTGCTATCCTTTTAAATGAAGGTTTAATAGTGTCTGCAATACTTCCTCCGTCGGCCTCAAGAAATCAGAAGAAATATAAATTCCAATCAATCTATGAGTTGGATAATATCGCTGTCGTTAATGTCAAAGATCCTAACTTTGAGACCGCTTTCAAAATATTAATGTTTCCGACGACTAAAGTATTTCGTGCGGAATCAAAACAAACTAAAAATCAATGGTTGGATGCGTTCGAAGTCGCAAAAAAACAAAGACGCGCTTCACTGACATTACAGAGAAGGGATTCACTTATGTTTATATCGAATATGAGTATTGACGGAACGCAGACCTCAAGTGGTGGCAAAACACCGATGTCTCCAATAGATAGACCCTATTCTTCAATACTTAATCCCTTCGAAGAGGCGGAACTACTTGAAGAAGTGGCTGAATCTGATGCAGAAATGGTTCCGTTATGGCTCACAGAACTGCCCGAAGATTTAGATGTTTGTATTGCTCAAAGAAATTTTGAGGACGCGGTTAAGTTAGTGCTTAAAGTTAACGATCATTTCTCGCTTTACCCTAAATGTTGTGATAATTTAATGCAAACTGACTTAAAGTTACGAATAGAGCATCGCATTAAAGAACTAATCGATGCGCTAACGAATGACCTACAAATAGCTCCCGACAGATCACTACAAACTGGCCCGCGATCTTCGAGACGAGCCGTTGGTTTACTATTAAAACTTGGAAAGTCATCGTTAGCCACAAAGTTATTCCTAAACCAAAGAAGCACTTTATTGAAGTTTTGTCTAAAACAGCAGAAAATAGAAGGCGCAACACTTCAATACATCAAACGTATGAGTTCTGTCTTCTTTAATAATGTTATGGAAACCAGCAAAGAGTTTCAGAAGGCTTTCGAAACATCTATCAATTCAAATGATTCATTAGCTCCGACTCCGCCTTCATCTCTATTAACAGATAATATGAGTGTTAACAGTGAGAAGTTATCGCCAACTCATAGCCCATCAATCGCTCTATCAATTGCTTGTTTAGTTTCGTGGGCTCGAAACCAACTCAATCACTTCGTAGGACTCTTTTCACGTCATGTCTTCACAACTCAAGTTTCGCCATCAGTTGCGGCCGAATGTGTGGCTCTTATTCGTTATCAATGTTCGAAAATGAAAAATGCGATTGGAGTCGATTTTCTATTTTATTTGGACAGACAGTTGAAAACAGATGTCGAAAGAATTATTAATGATATTAGAGATAAACTGTTAGAAGCTATTAAACTGAGAGCAGCAGAAGACAAATGGCAGACACAAAACTTTGGCAATAAAATGAAAATTTCAAAATTTGTTGAAGAAATGAAAGAAAATGGCATTTTATCTATTGATAAATTTGTTTTCGATGAATGTCGGGTCAGTTTAACTTCAAATTCTACAACTTTTGCTAAATCTTTTTTAAATACACTCAAAGATCTGTTGAAACTTTCGACTTCTGTTACCAATAAGTTAGTTATCGACGCATTGGTCGTCACTTTTAAAGCTCAGATGAAACACATCGCGACTTCACTCAAAAGCGAACAGTTCAAGTCTGAAAATAGATTTATTGAAAAGAATGCAACTTTTCTTCTCGATATTGTTTTGACTTTAAGTGAACAATACTATTGTGAAAAAATTCAAACTAATAATTGTGTTGAACTCTCGCGAATGCATTCAGATTATGCTTATCTTAAGGGAAATCTTTTAGAGCCAAAACCTCGAAAAAGTAAAGCATCTTCTCCTACAAAAACTTATTCTTCAACTACTTATTTATAGTTTATTCTCAATTATAGGTCACAAAAAATTTGTATCAAATAAAAACACTTTTAGTTTCTATCGTTTGAACATATATTTAATAGTTTTAATCTTCCTTCAGTTGTTTCAAAATTTGATCGAAACAGTGTTTTAAAACTATATTCTTCTAAATTAGCTTTAGTTCAGAGATCTTTTCCAATGAATATTTGTTGACTGCAATGCTGTAATCAAAAGCATCGCACTATTTATCAATTGAAAACTATAACCAAAGATTTACAGTATTTTATTTTAAAACAAAATTAAGAATTGCTGAGATTGAAACCGCATTATAAGTCAGAAACTCTGAGCTTAAGCTAAACTCAGAAACTTCTAAATTGTTCTGAAACACAGTTGACCTTAAATTCTAAATTAGATATATTTTGTTTTTCCTATACCTGATTATACTGAATATGATTTGTTACTTATTTTGATCTAATTTACAGTTATATAATTTGTTTATCTAATAAAATATTTAAAATTGAAAACTATTGCAATTAAATTGGTATAAAACGAAAAATATCGAGAGAAATGCATAAAAACAATTTTTTTATTGAAACTATTAATACAATATATTATATATTGAAGGAAAGGATTACAAGTAAATAAAAGTAATTATTAGCCAAAGAATTGATATATTTTAATGAAGCATTGGTTAAGAATAAAGAACATTAATTGAACATAATTTACATTTGAATAAGAATTGGACGTCAAATCATAATTATAATAATTGGAAATATTAAATAATTTGAAGATTAAATAGCGATAAATAGAATATTTAATCGGTATCACTATATATATAGTAATGCTTTATTTTGATAGTTTCTGTCTCTAAGGGTTGTTTTCGAATCACAACTGAACTTAAACTTGAAGGCCTAGAACTAGTCATTGAAGTAGTAGTCGTCGAAACCGTTGGCTTTCGTTCTATTGAATTACTATTATTTATATCAAATCTATTCAAATCATGTTCAAAACTATGTCTCGAATGTCTTGAATGATAATGTTTTCTGTGTTTGTTATGGAAGTGTTTCTTCTTCTTGAATCCATCGCTCAAATGTTTGAGTTGATCACCGCTTGAACTACTACTTGAAGAACTAGTACTCGAATCGCTTTTTGATCGCAAATGTTTCGAATATCTGTACATTTTATGCTTATATTTATCTTTATGACGATCTTTACTTCGATCACGAGATTTATGTTTACATTTCCTCTTATTGTGCGAATGCATGTGTGGAGACGGAGATCGCGTACAAGTTTTTGATCTCTTTCGATGTTTACCTTTCTTGTCTTTTTTAGATCTTTTGATTCGTTTGTTATCATTATTGTTAAGCAAAACTTCTTCATTATCTGAAATCAAGTCAACAAATTCAGGAGTTCTTTCATGTAATGGTTTAACATAGCCTACAATCAAAACTGAAGAAGAATCCGAATCATTATCATTATCTAAATTAAAAATGGGTTCAACTTTATTGTCTTCAGACTTTTCTTTTTTCACTTCACTTTTAATATCTCTATTTTCGAATCGAGCGATCGCTGCCTCGAGTTCATCGCCAACATCGACATCAGTTGTGTCGCTATCACTCCATTTTGTTTGTGCAGTAGTTCTAAGTCTAACACCACTCGTTCCGGGTTTAGGATTATCGAAATCATCGATTATATTAATATTACTAAAGTTAACATCAGGTAAGTCTCCGCGAGGTAATGGCGTCGGATGCATAGTCGACGACACTTCGTTATTAATGTTGACCCCATTTTCTGATCCACGCATAAGTAGTCCCTCTTGTATTGAAGGCGTGACAACAGGTGAAGGAGTTATCAATTGTCGAATTTCTGTCGACGAAACGTCACTATTTGTTCCATCAATTGAACAAATGCCAGGACTTTGAGGCGTAATTGGAATTTCGTTATTAGAAGAATCGTTAAGGATTTCAATACTCGAGTCAGAGCTTGAAATAGAATCAGGAGTTGAACGAGAGGGTGAGTTGGGTTCCATTCTATAACCTATTGGTCCCGGCAATGGTTCTGATTCAACAATTTGTGCTCTATGTCGAGGAACATAAATAGAAATTCTTGTGTACTGTTCGATATCATACGGAGAACGCGCAAAGTTATAGAACTCATGTATAAAATGATTGGTTTTGGTGAGAGTGAACGGCGCTATCAGTTTCTTAAATCCAGAACTAGTGATGTCGTACATCAACAATGAGTTCATAATTCTTGGAATTAGAGTTTCGGTTTCATTTGGATTCGTTAGAATTGAATTGAGTTCACGATTAAGCCATGGAATGAGTCGATGAGTACACGCGGGATTCGAAGAGAAAAATCTGGCCGAAGCCTCACGAGTGCGCAATTGATTTCCGTCACCATTAGTCATGACCCAGAGGTCAGAGTCATAGATATACCTGCGATGGGCTGAAGTCCCGGCCGGAGGCGGAAAGATCTCCAAATCGTAGTGATGGCCATAAAATCCCGGATTGTAAGTACTTCTCACGACTTGTGGTCCCGCAAGCATTGGATCATCTCTTCTATTGCTATGTCTGTCAACTAAACCAATCGATGGAATAGTATTTGTAAGACTCGTACGAATATTTGTATTACTATTAATGTTAATACTATTAGTATTACTGTTCGATGCATTTCTACCTCTTCTGTGATTCTCAAGAAAGTCGAGAAAGTTTTCAGGAAAATGTCGCGCGGAATCAGTCATATAGATCTGCATCTGAAGACGTCTTTCAAAGTCCATCATTCGTCGTCTCAATGGAGTCAAAGTCGTCGGATATCGAAAACGTGTCACCCCATCGATGTTTGAATATGTCATAAACGGTGAAGAATGGATTCCATACCTCTGTCTATGACTCGTTTCAACCATTTGTTCGTCATAATCATCCATCGCTCGGATATTAAATATTATTTTATCGAATGCTTGTCTACAAACAGGACATTCGGCCTTCACTTTCGCCCATTCGAAAAGACATGTTCGACAAAAACAATGAAAACATCTGTCTGTAAATGACTTATCTTCTATTTTTCCTAAACAAATGGCACAATTCGGTTCTGGACTCTTCGATCCCGAGGAAGTACTCGATGAAGAATTGCTCGAAGAATGCAATACTGGTGAGGGCGGAAAACACCACTTCTTTGACTTCAAATGAACTAATGGTGTCTTCATTTGACGTGTTGTTGAACTCTTTGATGACATTATCTTTTAAATAGACTTTAAATTAGGACTCAATTCAAAGTTCAATATTTTTATTGATATCAATATTTATTCATTTTTTATTCTTTGATAACTCAAAAATTGTTTATTCATTTATTAATTCAGTTTAAAATTAATATTTGTTTTTTCACTATTTTCATTACTTATCAATATTTATGTCAATTATTGTCTATTTTTTTGCAACACTTTTAATCTTATGTTTTTTGATCAATATTTTCGATATTTTTTATTTAACTGTAAAGTAATATTTGAGTCAAAACCTAAATAAATATCAATATTATTTCTCAAATATTACACAAATTTAATAATATTTGATTGAGTTTAATATTGATATCAATATAATAATTGATTTAATTATTGAATTTTTTGGTTTTTGATGAGATGAGACACTAATAATGCAATAGAAACGTTATCTATTTTTTGAATCACTAATTATTAAATGACTGAATATTTCGACTTAAATCACTATTTATATTAAAATCTGATCGAAGAGTAATACAGACAAAAACATTGTGAAATTCCTTCAATTAACGAAATGAGATTACATTTTATTACGCCTTAAAAATAGCTTACTTTTAAAACTCATTTCAATTACATTAACATTTTATAACTTTTTATAGTATATAAATATAGTTCTGAATCATGAAACTTTTTGTATATAAAAAGGTTTTAATCTAAAAAACGAGTCAACTTGTATTGTGGTTTCGATTGAGAAAAAACAATATTATGACAAAACTGAATGCAATTCATTGATTGGACAATAATAATGAACTCCACCCAAAACTGTGGTTTATTTCGCATCGCTTTAAAGTGAAGTGAATATAATAACACGTATGGAAAATAGTTTTGCATTGCATTGAAGTTTTTGTAAACTTATATGTTGTTGGCACTAAAAACTAAAAGCTTTACTTAAACTGTGAGATAATGAATGGGATGAATCAAATATATGACTCGAGATTATTTGTTTAACATATTAATACTTAATATGTTTCATATTTTAAGTTGAATCGAATATAAGCATAACTTTTAATATAATTAACTTTATTATACTATTGAATACTGAATGCAATGCTATGACTAAATAGTTATATAGTTTCCAAAGATTTGGTTTTTAATGAAAAAATAACATACTTAACAATTATTAGACATCTTATCAAACACTTATCATTCATAGACATCTTTGAAAAATCGAGAATTCATACATCCGTTAATAAGTTGACAATAATTCAAATAAGGCTAACATTTATTAAGTTTAATCTAAGGTGAGGTA
>JAQFXV010001566.1:0-13063 GCA_034694065.1 Camisia spinifer | reverse complement strand
TTTGTGCTGAAGAAGGTATGCTTATGTCCTACCGAAACATTGTCCACAAAACTACAGATTGTAGTCATTCTTATGTTCTGCAAAGTAACAAATTTTATGCAAATTATGTCAACTCTCAGCTTTATTGGAAATATTTATTTTTCAAATGTTCTAATAAATTGATGTTTTGTGAGGGATAAATTCGTTTTTAGAATTAAATATATAAATATAAGCTTTGATTGATTGAAATATTAACGACTTCATTATAAATTAAAAGCAAATAATATATATTGAATTTTCAATCAACATACTAAGAGATTTCGAATTTAATTTAGGACATTCTTGAACCTTTGGCAAAAATATATACCATTTCTTTGGAAAAGTGGATGAAAACAATCGTATAATAAAATGGTTATTAACAGTTAGACTGTAAACTTTGAGGGTTTGATTTGCAAATATTTACAAATTAATGATTAGTACATAATATGAACTAATTTTTGAAAATCATAGTATAAAAAATAATATGATAATCTTTTTATAATTATTTTCCTCAAACATTTATAATTGAATGACCAATTCTTGACTTTCAGTTAATTGATTAATAAATTAAAAATACATGCTCTTGATGTCTAAGTTATTGAATGAGTTTGTGCTAAATAGAAATCCTAACATTTAAGTTAAATATGATAATCTTGATAAGTATTAATCGACAGATAAAACTGTGGGATAATTGCTTCAAAACCAATTTTGAGCAATCATGAACATTTATCTGATCTAATGTTAAATTATTAAACTTAAACTTATTTATAATTTAATGCAATTATTTCTCTTTATCGATTATCATAGCCTTCAGTCTGTGAATCAATAGATTTATTGGAGTTTTCAGCACAATATGTGGTAATAACCAATGCCTACTCTCTGTGTTCTCTAAGAAGTAAGAGTTTTAAAAGGAAAAGTTTATAGGCATAGACTATAGAAATTATATGCAAATAAGTTGTTGTGAAGTATAGGAAAATAATGCAAATTATTTCGACACTTAACAACTTTATTGCTACCAATGGAAAGTCATATTAAGCAATAAAATTAATTTATTACAAACCTTACAATAAGAATATATCAAAGAAAACAAAGGTATAAATGAAAAATTGCTTGCTTGAAATAAATTAAAATTAATTTAAATGCAAATTAAAAACTTTTCCATTTTAAAACCTTACTTAACAAAAAAAAGTGTTTCATCACTCATTGTTTTAATACTTATGAATCGATCATTAAAAAGGTTTTTTTCATAATTATCTTATGACTAAAATAAGTAAAACTTTAGGACTAAGAAACAAAATAGAGAACTCTTGAAAAGTATATAATACTCTATAATTAAGATTTTGAATTGAAAACAAAATTTAAAATGCCATTATGTCATACCTTGCTTATTGTCAAAGGCTTCAATTATGTGTTGATTACCAACTGAAGTGAGATAATTGCTATGTTTTGACTTTTTCTTTCCGTTGAATTAGAGTTGAGAAACCCCTTAATACTTTTTCTTCAATGATAACATATCTATTATCTATAATATAACTGAATTGTTATCAAAAATTGTAAATGAATTCATAGGAAACTAAAACTTTTAAAACTTCATTTGTCTGCTTAACTTTTTTTCCATTTTCGTAAACTAAAGCACTTCTACTTTTGGAAAATAATGTGAACGGAAAGTGTATTCTGTTTTAAATTCAATGTATTTGACGATTGCTATTATAGATAACACTATTCCAGTTTCTCGTTTCAACAGTAAATTATTTTTATGTGTGAGATAGACTTTAATAATTTCAGAATTTAATTCTTTTTTTTATAACAAAGACGGTCTTTAATGGTTAAGTTGAACTGTGCGTAAAGAGGAGTACATAAGAGTATAACGCCATTAATAATTTTAATTACTATACTATTTAGGAGGTTTAGGTCTTTCATCTCATGCTATATTTGAGATATTAATGAAAAAATTATACGAAATCTTTGATAATAAGTATTTGTAAGTGTTGAGAATGATTCAGAAAGTGATAGTGATATTGAATATAGTGAATGCCATTTTAATGACCATTAAGAAAAGCTATGAATTTTACGATGGGTTTCGAAGTTTGGCTTCAAATTAAAACTCTTAGAAATATGAAAATATTTTTAACATTAAAAAAATTAATTACTGTATGTCCTCTGCACTGAAGCATAAATCCTAACTTCTTGTGTGTCTCATTTGAAAGTACTTTCTCTCTAATAAGTTACACAATCCTCATAAAAAATACTTTTTAATTGTGTGATAATTTTCGACAACTAAAAAAAATAATAATTCAAAACTATGAACAAAGAAAACAACCGAAAAGCTTAGTTAATGATTGTTATCTTCACTGTTGGGGCAAATTTTGCAAAATCTGGGTTTTCACGTACTATCTCTATCTCTTAACTTATTTCCCGTTCAAGTATGTTAAAAAAGTATAGAAACACATTGTTAACACCATTTATCACTCTTAATAATTTTCTGTATCTATAGCTAGAACTTGACAGGAGACAAATCAATTGAGTTATTAAAGTGTATACAAAAAGCAATTGATGTCATTATCGTTATTATCATTGTTTTCGAACGAAACTTCTATTTATAAAACTATCTCAGTTCCATTTTAAATATCCTAAATCTAATTATCATCACTAATGATTGTATAGAAAATTATGTCATTTCTTATTAATGTATTTATGCATGCGATCCATTATAATTAACTCTTCCATTCAATTAATTTCTATCAACACAGATGAATCTCCTCTTCTATCGTCTCTTTTCATAAAACACTTAATGATTGTGACCTCTTATTTATTGTACATTTTTTAACTCGTGTTCAAACAAAACCGAAATATAGCTTCGTTTATCTGTCTTTCAGTCTTTTTGCAACCATTTTTGTTAATTAAAACTACGTATTGCTGAAAATTCTGTAAATTATCAAAATTTGACGAGATTTGAAAGCTGAGAAGTTTTTAATTATCGAGAGATTTATTGCCGTTTTGAAGCTTTCAAAGTTTTAATGCTAATTAATTTAATTGTTGTCTCGTGACTGAGAATTTTATGCAGTTTTTAAGTTTTCATTATTTCCTCTATAAACAGATGAATACTTTCAAATTCATTGAGGTTTTAATAATTTGTTTAAATTTTCTTTGACCTTTCTTAAGAACTTTGGAATCACATAATATGTTGCCATAAAATTTTTTGAAAACACTTTAATCTGAGTTTTGCAAGAATGAGTCCTAAAATAATTAACTTGAGCACTACTATCATAATAAAAGTTAATTAGAGCCTATGACGTGTGATATCGCTTAGAATATTGTTATTTAGCTCTCAGCCCCCAGCACTGGTCTTAAGTCGAATGATTTCATTAACTCTGATTTGTCTAAGACTTAGAATTATTGTCAAGCTATACAAAAACACCACATAAACTCGCTGAGCTCAACCGATTTTTATTTGATATGAAAAATAAATGTCATATGTCGAATATTCATTATGAAAAGGACTTAAAATTGATTTAAATGAAGCTAGTTATCTTATTCTCTTATTCATAAATAATCAATCTTTGACTTGAGAAGAACAAATAATCAGCATTTTAAACTTATGCCTTAAAGTAAAGAGGCTCGAGCGTGTGCACTACAAAAATGTTTAGCTTGAGATAAGTTTAAATTTTGAAAAAACAGCTTAAACGTATGCGAAGTCCTGTTTATAAAACTGAAGCATACTTGTTTATAATGAATGTGTATGGTTAATTTAAGGGTTGATAAAAAAATTAGCCTTAGAAACATAGGAATTAATACTTGTATATGTCATATTTAGTCATGTAATGGGCTTAACCGAATGGGACTGAGTTCAGTGATGATATAATAAATACCAGTATTCAAGCAATCCAGTATTCAAAAATTATAACATACAAGCAATTTTAATACAAGTATAGTGCAAACTCAGTTGCAAATAAGATTAATTATCATTGAAATTAGCCCTAATATGAGTTAATGATCTTATGACTTATAAGTTATGGTTAATCATGTCATGAAAATTAATCATTCGAAGTTTCACAGAAAAAGAACTGCAATTAATTCGATAATTGCAAAGAAAATACTCAAAATGTTTGCAAATATAATTTTCTTGAAAAGAACTAACTCATTCATTCTATACAAATGCGAATCAATAAGTCTTGATCCAAACTGAAGATTTCTCTTTGCGAAAATTTCCGCATTTTTTGCAATACTTTTTAATTTTATTTTCAAACAATAACTCTTTGAAATTGATTGCCACATGTAGTGCTGTTATGAATAAAATGTCTAATTCAAAAAGTTCAAGCAATAAGTTTTTGAAAAAGTTAACAGAAATAAATCATTTTTGGCAGAAGAGTTATTAAAATTAATGAAGGAATTAAAATCTATCTGTTTCAAAAACAAACTGCTGTTTTGATTTCATTAGTTTGACTTAAATTCAATAATTAATGCATAATTCAAATCATTTCTAAAATGCTATTTTAAAATGAGGTTTTGAGACTCCTTTAGTGCAAAGGAGTGGTATCAGAAAATATCATGAATTTGATTCATTTATTTATGAGTAATTAATTGTTTATAAATATTAATTTGATTTAAAAGTTATTCTGTTTAATGAAATAATACTTCGAATGAAGAGTTTTCAGTGAAAATCAATTCATTTAAATCTTTTCAATTTTTCTGCATTGCATAAAAATTCAATTAAATCGTTTAGAAGTATTAATTTGATTGCTTTAGCTGTTCTTCATCAAAATCAAAATCAAATAACCTATTATTAATTCTATGAAAAGTAATTATTACTAATGATTTTAATATCATGTTTTAATTGATCACCTTTTTTGCTTAGATAATTATTGAATGAATTCATTTGTATTCTATTAATTATTTATATAATGGAATTATTATTACCATCAAAATAATTAAATGAATAGTAAGGCAATCATTTGATGATTAATCACTAAAATGCATAATTATAAGAACAATTAGCATTACTGTAAAAATTTAATTGTTTTTATAATGAAAACAATCTCATAGTAATTTCGAATCTGAAGAACTACAAAAAAGATCTCATTAAGGCAGGATTTAAGTTTGAAATACTTTTATAATATTATTTTATGACCGAATACCTATAATTAAAATATTATACCTTATATTGAGAATCATTTTAAAGCTGTGCTAATTTATTATAGGATTCTTATTTAGGTTTCAAATAGGTTTCATATTTAGAGAAAATAAATACTTCTGATTTTAATCATGTTTTGACTTAAAGTTATGACAAAAAGTTAATTTTGAAAATCAAAAGACTTAATTATATCTGTTCAACCATCTGATCCAATATTATAAAAATTAGTAGATTAGGAAATTGAGAGTGATTTGAAGGCATAAAAAAGCAGAAAAATAATAATTTTTAGAATTCTATTCGACTCATTATATTTTTACTGTAATTCTGAACATCACGTATTAATAATTGTTGTAATTCTTTAAAAAATGGCAATTTTACTTTAAATTAACGACTTTTCAAAAACTTAATGAGTATCTCATTAAAAACTGTTCGACATTTTTTTTAAACATCTCTGATTACCAAAATAATTCTCGCTTCAAATTCGGAAACAAACTTGAATAGAAAATCAGAATACTCTTGAAAAAAGATAAACAAAAATCATTTGAACCAAAAATGAATGAATTTGAAGGAAATTTGAAAATTATTTATTATGAAATTCTTTTAAAACAATAATTCATTTGATATGAATCAGACTTAAAATATATAAATTTGATAAATGATGAAACAAATATTGAAAGAGATATTTAATTTTAACAAATTATTAATATATTCTATAAGCATAACTATCGTTAACCAGAATAACCTCCACGACCACCGCCATAACCTCCTCCGATTCCACCTCCGAGGCCTCTTCCACCTAAGCTTCCGCCATATCCACCCCGTCCTCCGCCAAGACCTCTTCCACCTCCATATCCACCTCCGAGTCCTCCGCCAAGACCTCTTCCACCTAAACTACCCCCATATCCACCTCCAATACCTCTTCCACCTGATCCTCCATATCCTCCTCCGATTCCACCTCCATATCCTCCTCCGAGTCCACCTCCAAGACCTCTTCCACCTGAACCTCCATATCCTCCACGACCACCATATTGGGCGCTAACCATTGCAATCAAGACACACAAGAAAGTAATTGCGGTGAATGTATTCATTGTTGAGTAGATTCGCTTAATTCAAACTTTATATTAAATCAAATATTGAGTTTTGAATAACTGTGACTTTCATCAGAAATCGTCTCTATTTTATACTCATATGATTCGAGGCTAAATCCACAATCAGTTCGAAGGCTAGAGAGGTTTCGATTTTTTTCTCAGCTTTTACCTCAACAGTTGATTTTATTCAAAATTGTTGAAATCCTTGTGATCTATAATACAAATTTGATTATGATTTCAATTAAGTCCTATCTTATGGCAATCAGAATTAGAGAACAAAAAAATAATGTTTGACTAAAATTATTTGAATAAGAGTTAACTTCAGGATATCCTTCGATGGTTTTAACTTAAAAAATCTTTATTTATTTTTATAAATTGAAGGTGTTTTTATTGACTTTAAAAATACAGTTATTGATTATTTTCAATCTCATAAAATAATACCTCAATCGAGACAAACCCTGAAAAAAATAAAATAAACGAAGAAATAAAACTAATTTAGGAACTGAGCAAAAACTTAAGCAAAAATACATTGAATTTTATACGTAATATCTATCATATATTTCAGTGAAATAAAGTTCTAGTGTTTTATTCTGACCCCTTCTTAAACTCGAACAGTGGTCAGTTTCGAATTAACCATAAAAGGAAATTACTGAACGTGTAGATCGTGAACCTACTCATCGAAAATACAAACAATCAACTATTTAACAGTAATTTAAAACTTTTATCGTTGGTGTGTTCTATATAGCCATCTCTTGAACAATCCCCTGACTAAAAATGCGGCTTTTTTTATTTTGATCTTTTGAATGTCACTCGTCAGCAGAATTGGATATTATATCAGATCGTGTTTTAGAAATTTTTCTAAGGGCGCCAAAATTAGATTATTTTGATAGCTTTTTTATTAGGGAAAGATTAATTTAATTTATGTTTTAAGGCAGTCAAAGTTTCATTTTATGATTTAATTCTACTTTATTTAAACCATATCTGAAATTATGACTAAATCCCAAATAAATTCTAAATTAAGATTCAGCTTATCATTAGAAATCATTGAGAAGATATCAATTTTTCGCACAAATTAAAACAAAAACTTAATTTTCTATTGAAATAGAATACAATTTGTCCCTCAAATGCTAATAAATTGTGTTTTTATTACAAACTTTTATTTTTCCTTAAGCTTTTCATTTCATCAACTTATTTACTACTTTATGTATCAATCACTAAAAACATGATGATTTGGAACACATAACAGCTATAATTAATTATCCGTTTGCTGTTAAGCTCTGAAAATGTATGTTATATTATTTAATTGGATCAACTTTAATATGTGACACATTGTGTAGATTTCGAAAAAAACTCAATTTAGGTCAAGTTCTAGACGTGTCGAACTTGACTGATCAAATTCTTGATTATAATTGAGATGTTTTTTCTTCATTACTTAAGATTATTATTTTCATAAATAATTTCAGTGTTATCTCATATCAAATAAGCTCAAAGTAAAGGATTCAATGAAAATAAATAATTTGTTGAACAATAGGCACGAAAAATTGCTGAATAAATTTTAAAAATTGCAAAATTCAAAATTATTTTATTGAAAATCTTGAGGTCAAAGTGTAATTCAAAAATTTAGTTTCTACTCCTGATCGCTTATGCGTTAAAAATTGGCTTTTATATAATTTTCTAAATAAGTGTTTGGAAGGAAAACAACAAATGAAGGAGTATTCTTATTATTAATTAATTGGGCAATTCTTAAACTTGGATTTGAAACAAGGAATGAAATTCCCAGTACATTCGTTTCTCTATTACATGATATATAAAAATCATTGTCGATGAGATCATTACATTCTTCATCAAAATTATTAGTGTAAACAGTCATCACTACTTGACCAAAAAACTATACTCATATTTCAGTAAATTAAAAAAATTTCAATATGAAATTATTTAAAAAGGACTTCTTTAGATTGATATTTCGAAGGCAGAAAATCCAAAAAGACACCTATTTTTAATATAACACTTCAAATACCTCTATTACACCCCTAATTTTCCTAAAATATCTAAGTCGCTGAGTTGTGCCATCACTGGTTCTATTCATATTAATACTCATCACAATCGGTGAAATTGTGATTTGAGTTAACATTACTTTTCAGATACTATTCAATTCATTTTGTTATTTTCATAAACTTCACTTAATCTTTAGAAAGTGTCTACAATAGAAGGTTAACTTTTTTCCCTTGAATTGAATTTAAAAAAGATATTTTGTTTAGAATTATATCTTCTATTGCATCACTTTTCGATCGTTGTATTATGATTTAATGAATGCAAATCGACTAGAGATTAAAGATCAAACTTGATTAAAAACCAATTAATAATCTTATAGCTAATAATTATGAGAAAAGAAAAATTAAACTGATTTGAGGGAAAGATAAATAAACAGAAGAAATCAATTAAAATTAAAATTATTTATTATCCTTTTATTATGAAATCCTTTAAAAACAACAATTCATTTGAAATGAATCAGACTTAAAATATATAAATTTGATAAATGAAAGAATGGAACAAATAATGGAAAATATTTATAATTTTAACAATCTATTTATTTATTAGCATTTTTCGCGTTCGTGAAAAATTTGAGACCAATTATCAGCATAACTATTATTAACCAGAATAACCTCCACGACCACCGCCATAACCTCCTCCGATTCCACCTCCGAGTCCTCTTCCACCTAAGCTTCCGCCATATCCACCCCGTCCTCCGCCAAGACCTCCATATCCACCTCCGAGTCCACCGCCAAGACCTCTTCCACCTAAACTACCCCCATATCCACCTCCAATACCTCTTCCACCTGATCCTCCATATCCTCCTCCGATTCCACCTCCGAGACCTCTTCCACCTGAACCTCCATATCCTCCACGACCACCATATTGGGCGCTAACCATTGCAATCAAGACACACAAGAAAGTAATTGCGGTGAATATATTCATCGTTGAGGAAATTCGTTTAATTCAAACTTTAAATTAAATCAAATATTGAGTTTTGAATAACTGTGACTTTTATCAAAAATCGTCTCTCTTTTATACTCACTTCATTCGAGGCTAATATTTCTTTTGAAGGCTATTTAATTTATCTTTTTGACTTTCAATCTATCCATTGATATATTTGATTTATAAATTCAAATTTATTAATTTTGGTGATTTTAGTACTAAATACCTTGATAGTTTTTATGCCTTCTTTTGAATATTATGACATTGAATAAATTTATTCAAAATCAAAATAATAATTACTTAATTTTTTTTCAAATCTATACACTTGAAAAACTTTTGTAAAGTTTTTATTAAGTATTTAAAGGTTAGACGCTTTCCAATTTTTTTTTCTTAAAATTCTTGAAATGAATTCACATAAAAATGAATTGATGGGCGCAATAAATCATGTTTTATTGAAATCATTGATATCACTCGATTTTTACTGAAACCAAGTTTAACAAAAATAATATATTGGAAATAGGATTGTTGAAAACTATTTTAAGTGTAGGTCTAATATTAAAATGAAGTTATTTGGCATTCTTTACAATGAAATAATGTTGTATTTAAGTTTCCAAATTTCATTGATTCAAAAATTGGGAAAGAATAATAAGATTTGTATTCTGTGTTGGAAGTTATTTACTATTACTATTTCAAAGCATTTAATTGAGAAATTCATTTTTTCAATTCAGATCTCTGATCAACAAAATATATATTAATTAATTGTTTAGAACCCTGATTTTCATTTATTTTGTTGATTTTATCGTTTCATTGATAGCTTTGTTTTCTCTCAAATAAAAAAAACCACTAAAATCTTCTTAACCTAAGTCCAAGTGTTCGAAAAAATAATTTTTCAAAATATTCAAGACTTGGCCCAAAATATTAGTCACGATTTTGTATAGAGTTTTCAGAGATATTTTAGAAATAAATGACTGCATTTGAATAATAACAATAATAAGTTCAAGGATGTTATTAAATATTAATTAAATTAATTTATTTGTTTGAATCGAGACGAACAGGCCTTGAGTTAATAATTATGGAATTAGTTTAAGACAATTAATTTTTTAGAAAGTTAATAAAAATGAAGATTAAAGATGAATCATAGACTAGAATTAGAACATTGAATTATATGAACTGCTTCTTTATTTCTATAAAAGACACATCAATCGATTTATCAGTTTTAAGCGTGAAATCATTTTTTGATGTTTTTATGATTTTCCCGTTATTCAAATCAATTTTATGACTTATGCCGAAAATCTTGAGCTAATGCAGAGTAAAAATTCTAATGTAAAGTTAAAGTTTTCCGATAAGAATTTCTACCATTAAATCTATTTTTATGGATATAATTTTGACAGAACTTAGAGTTAGTTAACATTAATTTATCTGAGCGTTTACCACAGTTATAAACAAGGAATAGGATTGAAGTACAAAAAAATATCGAATTCCCTTAAAGGTTTATTCTTGCATTTTTCACGTGAATTCTGGCAGTGCTTGAGTTAAGTGGAAGAGTAAATTAAACATTGAAATAAACCACTCAATATTTTCTTCTGATAAATTAAATTAGGAATTATATTCGTCAGAATAGACTTTGTTGTGAAATAACTTTAATCCTCATTTAAAATTAAATTAAAACTTCAATATTTCAAGTGAATGGACTTCAAGACTTAAAACTTCATTTTATAAACATTATAGTTTTTGTTTGAATGAAAAATATTCATTATTTTAAAAAGAATTTACGAACTATATTTTCTTCCTCAACCACAGCTCATATAAAACAAAATTTGGAAAAGTTCATCTTCAATAAGCATTTTAAATATTTTTCACAAATGCTTTATCTGTATTTTGAGCAATAAGTTGAGAAATAAAGAGTTTAATAGTTAGAACTGTTAATCAACAAACTAAGAGAAAAACTATATTTTCTTAATCAAAAACTTTTTTTCATCATTGGTATTAATATTTATATTTTTTGTTTACGTTTGATAAGGTCTTGAACTTTTCTAGTTTATAATTCAGAGAACATCGCGTTTTGTTGATTAAAAGTTCTAACTATTAAACTATCTTTTATCAACTTATTGCTCAAAATACAGATAAAATGTTTAAAAATGCTTATTGAAGATGAACTTTTTCGAAATTTCGTTTCACATCCTCTAGTTTTTGATTAAAAATAATTTGATAGATAAAAACATTTAGCATGAAAGGCAAACCGGTAAAAGTAGTTTCCTAAAACATAACAAACATTTTATAACTAGGATTTACAACTGTATCTCAATCTTTCAATTTTATCGGGTTAAATACTATTGCCAATAAAGGTTAAAATCAATTTCTAATCTAAAACAGAATATTTTATCTAATATGAAAGTTTAGATCAAATTGATAGTTAAATTGATTCAATTCAAAAATATTTCATAATATTAGTTCATAAACTCTATGATCTGAGAATTTCTGGAAGGGTTATAACCATTTGAGCAATTCGAGCAGCGATTAGGTGAAATATTTCCCGATGAAAAATAAGCTAGTAAATAGTGATTCATTATATGTATATTTTATTCCACTGAAGTTTATGATTGAATGAAAGTTTGTGTTTCGATAATTTGCTATTTATGCTGATCGGTCTACTTGTCATTGAATGGATAGTCTCATGGACTCGCATTTGTCCCAATATATTATAAATAAAAGTTTCTTTTGAGTTACTGAAATGTTGATCTATCTATAAACATATAATAATTGATTATGCGATGAAATAAAGTTTGAGTTATAATTATAATTGATGTTTGTGCATACACTTTGATTCATTAGTGAAAATTCTCCAGCAATGCAAAAGTCATTCGTAATCAAGCCGTCAAACAGTGTAATGTCAAGTATTAATTACTTTGTAATCTATGATTTTTTGTTGGATTTTTTTCAGGTTCACAAATCTTTGAAACATAGAATTAATAAGTTTTCTCTGCAAAGTAATCAATTAAATATGAGTTATTAACAAAACATTACCTGAAATGCATGTAAAATAAAACTTTTGAAGTGCAAAATCTGGTTCAAGACTTCTAAGGTGTGTTTTCTAACTCTTTACGCAAATTTATTGATTTAATAAAAACTATTAAAAAACATGATAATCAAGAATAAATTATTTGCTTTTTATTAAATACGATACTATTTCTTCATAATAAAGTGAAAATAATTGCATTGAATTTTTGGTACTTTTCACATAAAAAAGTATGAAACTATTGAAGATCATGTACTGAATATGTGCCAACTCACTTGTTATTATATCAATAATAACTATTAAAGGCTCTCAAAACAAAATAGTTGAGTCACAAATATTGCTGAATTGGTGCTCGTACTCTCATAAGAAATGGGTCTTTTCAAAGATCAAGTTTTTCTGCTCAATTCATAAGCAATTAACATAATGATAAAAGTTTGTGTCATTTATTTCGTAATATTTTTTCATATAGAACAAAATCATTGTGAAAACTGGTTGATCAGCGATCTCATACCCAAAGGATATGATACTAAAAAGTTACCACAATCTAATGGTAATCAACGATAATATTAATAAAATTCAAGCCGTTATCATCAAAAAGTTTCGATGTCTTTAAACTTAATGAATAATTCAATGAATATTGGGAAAAAATTCACTAACGAAAAAGCTCTTTTTTTTATAAATTTTGAATAATGTGTTAAATCTGTTTCTTATTACTAATAGGTTTCTATGCTTTTTACAAATGATGATTGTTTGGGAAGAAGCAGTCTAATGAGTGCCCGTACATATGTATTACAAATATTTAAATATTATTCATTATTTGTATATCAGATAAAG
>JAQFXV010001565.1:0-13063 GCA_034694065.1 Camisia spinifer | reverse complement strand
ATCGAACACCCCCTCCTAAGATTTCTGGAAAAATTCGTTTGTTTTTAACAAAATTTTTGATAAAAATTCAAAAAAATTAAAAATATTGTGGATTTAGGAAAATATTCCCTTATAAAAACGATGAGTTTTGACACTTCCTACGACTTTGGCCTACTACACCCCCTTTAAAATTGAACTTGCTTATCTATGACTAAGGTTAACTTGACTTAAAGTGAAGTTAACTAAAAAATTTGAATTGCTTCGATTTATTATTGAACTAACTAAAAGTTAGTCTTTTTAAATGAAATAAGCCTGAGAATTGTGAAAATATTGGTGTGTTTTCTTGAATATGCAGTTGATCAGTGCTCAGATCAGAGTAGATAGTGCTCTAATATTGTGTTATTATTTGAACATTACTAAAATGCCTCAAAACAGTTTTTATATAGATAATTTTTCATTTTGTTAAACACTTTCAATTCGATCAAAGCATTGCTTGAAAACATAATTAAAGATGAAAACATTGAATATAGTTCTTTGAGAAAAAGACACATCTCTTAGAAGAATAATGATTTTGTTATTCTTGTGTAGATTTTGATGCACTTTGTATTAAGCTATTCATTATTGATATGAAGGAATCTCTTATTTATAGTGGTAATAATGAGGAAATAATTAGTCAGACGCATGCCTTTACAAAGTAAATTCTGTTTATTTCTGCACTAAAATCACAGTTAGTCTACAGTAGACTTGCTATAAGGCTTGCAGTAATGAAACTAATTTGTTTGAATATTTTACATTGATCGAGAGTTCTCTGCATTCTTGACTAATCAATTGCTTACGTGACAAAAAAGCTTTTCTGACACAATAAATGTCCTCATTAAAGACATTTCTATCAATTAACTAATGTGTTTAAATCATACCAAAGATATTATTTTTACTAATTTCAAGAAAACTCCAAACAATTCATATTCATTAATATTAATTTGACATTTATATTCTGATTTTGATCATAAAACTTCTAAACTTTCAAAGGGGTTTCAACTCATTATAACTTCTTTAAATTTATATCATATAGATATATATCATACATAAAAAAATGTCAATTTTCAACAGAATAACAATATGAATCGAGTTCTCAGTTTCCAAATTAGTTCCCTTTCAATTAACAAAGCTATTTATATCATATACTAATTTCGTTTTCATGAAGTCTTTAAAAACTTTTCTGGTTTTAATTATTTTCATTAATAATCTCATTAATATAAGTGGTTGGAGAATGTCATGCATTTGTGGACTTAGCCTTCAGATGATTTGTGAAATGAGAATAAGTGTGTTAAGTACAGAAAGTTAGTGAAAATTTGGTATATTTTATCTTAACTATTCTTTGAAAATGAATTTTAGATTTTAAAAAAATGCTGGAATATATTTGAAGTTTAATTTTCTATTAGTGCTCATCTGGAAAATAATGATTTTTAGGAAATTGAAATTTCCTACTTTAACACAATAATTGAAAAAAGGCAATTGAAATGAATACTTCTATGAAAAAATGATTACTTTTCTTGCAAATAAAATGTTAATTCAATATAAGTTATAATTCTCGAACTCGCGTTTATTGTTCTCATACTATGAAATAGAGAAAATGAACTATTTATCTTTGAAGATGAAGAATTATCTTAATAGAAAAAATGAAAGAATGTTGAAAACACGATAAGAAATGACAATTGTTTAATAATCGAAAATTTAAGTTGAACAATTAACTTGATATATTCGACGAAAACTCTAAATTGAATGAGTTTAAAATCAAAAGGTGAGTATTAACTTGAAAGTTTTCAAAAAATCAGCTTAAGTATTGCCTACAGCTTACAATCCTGAAAAGCACCACAAATGCCTTCACATTTGTAAAAGCAATTTTTCTTTGAAAAGCTTAGTGAATGCTATCAATAAATTCATTGGGGAATGAAAAGAGATCAAAATTGTCTTTTCAAAATTCAGATTACGCTTAGAATTTGAAATCATTATTTTTATGGTTGAATGAAACCTGAATATAAATAATTAGTTCTACATTTCACTATACCTTTCAATTATTGTCTTTTAAATTTCATTCAACTATAAAAATTGTGCTTAAATAGAAATGTTTGATATTTGCGATTTAGGCACTTCTGTTCTGATCTTATTTAAGTTCACATATATATCGAATATTTCTAAAGCACTTGAAAGTAAAAAAGTTTTTCTAAACGCATTTCTTTCGGACTAACGTTCAAATGTATTTAATGTAAGGATTAAGTCGTGTTCGATTCACACGAATATCACTGGAAACAAACTTAAAGAGAACAAAACAAAACAAATATTGGTTTTTTCTCTTAAACCTCTGAGAAAATAGTAAAATTGATTTTTCAAATTTTACACATAAACAAAATAGATAGCATTCGGAAATTTGTATTTCATAACGAAATTTTCTTTTCAATTTATCAATTCTATATTTATAGAAAGTTTAGGGCTTAAGGAAAATAGTTTTTATCGCTCAATGATTAGGTATCAAAATTTGCTTTTCCTTTACTAATTGGTGTCAAAAAGAATATTATTCTAAAATAGCAAATTGGCTCTTCTTTTTGTAATTCACATTTTAATTCTTGACAAAAAATATAAAAAATGACCATTAATAAGAGCTAATATTGGGAATGTTTGATAAATAAATGAATGAACCACTTCTTAAATTTAAATTTCATCATAAGTTGTGATAGAAAAATCCTCTCTCTATGAAGTTGAGTGCTTAAACAAATAAGACCTGAGATATAAGATGAACGTTCATTGTCTTAGTACTTAGCCTAAGACTCTTATGGTGGCAAAAATAGTTATATAAAGTATCTCAATCACATTGATCAAAAGACATATAATTGAAGCACTATTTCTTATGTTTAAATGATGCTCAAATGATTGGAGTCTTTAAATATTATTATTAGAAATTTTTTTTAGAATATCGAATATTTAACTTTAATAATGATTATCATTGATTTCGAAGCCCTGTTTCCATTAATACTCAGGGATTTGAGTATGTATTGAATTTTCATATTCACTATTGATTGTTATGATTTTCAGAGCTATCCAGGAAATCAACTTTATATCTTCCCTTTATAAACAATAAATGCTTCAATAATATGATTCAAGAGATTCTCTTAACTAACAATTCAACAATAGAACCCTTCTCTATCATTAATAATAAAGAGTCCTTTGTTAACAAAAATTTCTAATTTTTGGGAAAATGCCTTTCATTTACAATGAAAGACTATCCCATTGTTAATAAAGAAGGGGAACAGACGCGCAAAATTTACAAACTCTGTCACACAATATGAGCTACAAAATTAAATTTTTTGAGTTAACCAAATAAGTTGACACAATTCGCCAAAATTATTCTTATCGAGAGCTCAAAACACGAAAAATACATAAGCCGAATACTGTTTGCAATTAAGTCAAAATCGCATTTTCATTAAAGAAAATGCTTTTTCTTTTATACCCGCATTTTTTAGTGAAACAAAACAGATTGAGTCCCTAATCCTTACTTAATTGTTGATTTTAATGCTCATCATTAACACTCAATCAGTAAAGCCTGACTTTAAATATTAAATGGGTTCTTTTCACTCTTGAGATATTCAAAAAGGTCTTTTATAAGTAGGATTTCGATTGATTGATAGATAGAAGTCATAACATTGGAAGTTATGAGTCGATCAGAGGGATTGAATTTTAGCTCTTCTGATTGCATCTTTTCTAACCTTAACTAAACTGGATTGAAGTGAGTTAATTTTCGAAAATTCAAATCACAGTTTAGATTATGTTAAGATATTTTGATAATTCAATTTATCGTTTTCCTAATTATGAGTAGAAGAAGTAGAAGTAGAAGATATAAAAGTAAAAGTTTTCATTGATTTTCATTGTTCAATAAGTTAAGCCAATTTTGTTAAGGCATTTAATGAGGAGAAATTTTTTCTTAAAAACACTGTACAGTACATAAATTCAAAAGTATACTTTAGTTTTCACTTTCATTACTAACATTAACTTGTTTGAAAAGAAAAGGAAAAATTAAAAGCAATAAAATCGTTTGGTTAAAATTTGAAAAATTTGAAAAATAAAGTAAATTGAAAAACTTGAAAGCGAATGTAACACGAATTTAAATAAAGAACCGCTATTAAATGGCCTATAAATAGCAAATATTAAAAATCCGTCATTTCTATAGATCTAGAAATGAATTGAAAGCTTAAAACTTCACAGAAATTATTTTTATATTCATTTTAGTAATGTATGGACTAAAAGCATATTTAAATGAACAAATGAAGTTAATAGTGCAGAGATTAGCCAAACTTATTTTCTGTTAAATAACCGAAACTCAACATAAACTATAGCTTTATGAGAATAAGTTATTTTAAAAAGTAAAAAACTTACAAAAAGGGCATATAAAGTTTCTATTGTTTTTTCTTCACATCTTGACAATATCTAAACCCTTCAAATTTTCATTTCACTAAAGAAGACTTATAAAAGAAAGTCGAAAGCACTCGAGTTTAATTATGTTTTATATTCTTATTTTAAACAAAATATTTTGCTAAATATTAAGAACTTATTTAGTAATTAGAAAACATTGTGTTTCCAAAATATGACACACGCTTCAAATCAATAAAAAGGGCTCTTAATAGAGAATCTAAAAACAAGCAAAATCTGTGAGCCTTCACATGAGCTTAATTTATAAATAATTCATTGTGAAAATTATGAGGAAAACATATAATTACATTGAATGAAGACTGTGTTTCAAATCGTTAATACACTCACTTTAAGTGCTCTTTTGATAGAATAACGCATAACTCAAAGCGTTGAGATTCTAATAATATTTATGATAAACAGCTTTAAAGTATGACAGAAAATGTATTCATCTGAGAAATTCTATTAATTACAAAGAGAAAGTGATAGAATTATCTGATTTTTTATTATCAACACTTACATTATGTTTTTAGTAACAAATGGCTCGTAGTGTTGATGATGTGTTCAATAGTGTAAGTGTTGATTTCTAGTTCTTGATTAGAGAATAAAAATTAGGCTCATTTATAATTAATTACAGCATTCAAATATCTTCAAACGCTTCATGGCATGAATTTTATATTTAAATTCATATTTCATTCCAGTTTAAGTCCAAATAAAAAAATATCACCATTTTAAATGACCAAATAAAATTATCATATTATTTAAATTATGTAATTTTCACTAAATATTCTAAGTGAAGATAAAAAAAATTACCTTTGACTCACATTTATGAATACGAAAACGAGGAATCGAATCAAATCTAAAATTCTTGTCCTATCAGCTATACTAATACTATAAACATGGAATTATTTCCACACAAAAGTTATTTATTTATTTTTACTTCATTTAAGGATTCAAATAAGCATCAAATACTGAAATAAAATTTGAGCTACATTTATATGTTTTTGATTACTACATATAATTTGGCATATAATGTATTCCAAATATTATTGATTTTCTTGCAGTCAAATGAGATAGAGGTGTAAAGCTAATTATTTATATTATCTACTAATTTTATGCCCAAACTCATACTCAAATGGTTTAAGTCCAAGTTATGTTTCTAAATTGCTGTCAAATTATTATTAATGATTCAAAATTGATTCAAATTTTGATAAACACTTATCGCAAAACTCAAACTCTACTATTGTGCTAAAACATACAGCTATTTCACTAACTATTATAACTTATATATCATTTAATTACACATTTTAACACAATGTAATATCGAAATATTTCATTTACTTATACCTAACAAACTTATTACAGGTAAATTAAATGAGATTTCAATTCATAAAAATTTCTTATAAGTCTAAAGTTAAGAATACTGATATATAGATAGATAGATTGTAGTGCTTTTTGAGTTAACTCAAACATTTAAGTTAACTCAAATTACATTTGAGTTTGAGTTAAAGCTAACTTAAACTCAAATTAAAGATTTTCACACAAAAAACTTTAACTCAAACTCAAATTAACTATTTTAGTTAAAATGGGAAAACTTAAACTCTAACTCAAATTAATTCAAAATCTCACACTCAAAAAGCACTAATAGATAGATCGATATAATAACTTATATAATAATTTCTAATAATATATATAATGATAATAATATATTTCTAATATATTCTGTCTTTAAAAGAAACTAATTTTAGAACAAATAAAAATATTCTGAATTCCAAAAATCGATGGAAATATCTACTAATAGAATCGACTTTTTTGCTTAAATTATAATTTTTATATCCTATGAGTGTTAGTATGAATTTAGAGCTGACTTATGAATAAATATCGCGATTTATATTATGGTGAGTTTCGTGCATAAATTTCAGAAGTTAAAAATGCTTTGCATTCAGTCAATTCAATTCAAGCTTGATTTATACAAATTAAATATGAATGATTGAGTTTATTTCTAATGCTCTCACATAATGCTATTTTTAGACTTAACGATTCGCAAAATTTAAGTTGAAATTAATACTTTTGAACATCAGGTAAGGAAATGCAGTTACGATTTGTAGTATTTTATAGATATCAAGTGTAGTGTAAACTAAAACTCATTTAATGTGTGCATTCATATGAATCAATGCTTGAGGGAATGAAAACTTTACTCGAAGCCTATCACGAAACCAGAGCTAATCAATGAAGTTTTATTCGCTATTTATACTATTGTTAGCCGTATTGCGTGATTGAATGATCACAACATTTGATCCATATTCCTAACAGTGAGCAAAACAGCATTAATTCATGATTATTCAGAGTATTCGATATAACAGAAGCTCACTTCAACTTTTGATATTTCTTGAATGCATTTTCTTATATGAGATAAATTCATAACATTCATAAATTTGTTTCTTCATTCATCTCAAGTATTGATTGAAAAACTTTCGCTCATTTCTTGATGATTATTTTGATTCAATTATTTTCATTTTTAGGATTCAAAATAATTGATACCAAATATTCTAATTAATTTTTGAGAATAATAGTCAAAATAGTCTTTGAATGTTATCATAACTCAAGTTGATTGAGATTTTAAGACAGTATACTTTGTATATAAATAACTAAAGCAAAGAGAAACCTATTTCATAATCTAATGTTAACATTGATCACATATTTGATTCTTTTTAAAATAGGAGTTTTGGCACCTCTTCATTGTTGACGAAATGGATTAAAGTTCACTATCTTTATAGTAAACTATTATGACAAAGTTTGGCTCGACTTTTATTTGTGAATTACTTTTCACAATTCATATAATGCAGTTGACATCCAATGTTAGCATTTCCGTCAGTTCAGGTAAATTGATTGCTTCATATAAGATCGAGTTCAAAAATATATGTATCATTAAAATTGAATTCAACTTTTCGATACTAAATAATTCTAATTTCTTTCATTGTTCATATGGAAGGGGATTTCAATCAATATGTCTCACATGTGATTAACAATAATTAAATGCTTTGCGGCAGTAATCGGTTAATGCCTTTTGAAGAGAAGGATTTTTGAAGTTTTAAACTCCAATTCTTACGCAAAAATGATTAGTTTTAAATTTATATTATTCAATATTGATCTCATTAGTTCTATTAAAAGATATTTTCAGAATTCATAAAACATTTAAACACTACCAAAACGTTGAATTTTCTAAATAACTCTCAAAAGTGCTTTTAACCGATTATTGCCGCAAAGCATTTAATTATTTATGGCTTCAAAAAACATAAAACTCAACTTTTCTGTAAAACTTTAATATAAGATTTCTTTTCAACTAAACAAAAAGCTTTGTTATCTTCTTTAAGTTATAGCAGGAAATTAAACTTTTCTGGTCAGTCTTCAAAATCTACTAAAATCTACTTAAGAAACTAAAAAACATTTTATTTTTATTTTTTAGATCACTTCAATTTTTAAGAAAATTAGACATTTTTAGCCAAGACAATTAAATAAATAATAATTCCAAATAGTTTCCGGGATTTCAGACAAAATATTAAGAAAGTATTATGAAGTATAATGAAAAAGACAATAATAATTTTCTTAAAAGGATGAAATCTTCAGTTAAAACAATTTAATAGTTTTTTTTAACAGAGTCGGTATTTCAAAGCTGTTTTATACTATTTTTCATTTCTATAATATGAAAAATTGAGAGGTTTTTACACAATAAATTTTCTAGAATTGGATTCTTTAAATTAAAGAATAAATTTGATAAACATTGAATTTATGGAATATACTAAGGCTTTAAACTTGAAGAATCCAAGCTTGAAGCTATACAAATATAGCTCGATATGAAAAAGAACTCATAACTTTCTATCTAATAAATACATAAATGAATGCCCAACACTAGACTAGGTTCGAATCATAGATTTTTTCATATATTTCCATTACAAATACTTATATAAGTAACTTATATGTCACAACACACAGTCATGTTAAGCAAATATTTGCATTATTTGAAATAAAGCTATAGATTGTAATCAACTTTCTTCGGGCTATGAATCGGAAGTCTTTAGTGAGTTCTCAAAGTATGAAAGTCAGAAAATAAGCAAAGATTATCAACTTTTCGCATAACTTTGCTAAGTTAAAGACAGTTTACAAATTAGTTTAACTTTTTTCTCGACTGTTTGTCAGCATTCTATTTTTCATATCAATGTTTAAGTGTACAGATAGGGAAAAAGTCTGTTCTTTTCAACTGAATAGTAATTTTGATAAGACTTATAATCTTTTTGAAAAGTCTATCAAAATTTGAATCAAGTGATAACTCGTTAATAATGATACTCAATTATGATAGTCTTTGTTTATATGATATAAAAGCATGTCTTCTTCAAATCAATTAAATGAACGAAATGAATAAATCAATCTTTAGCCTAAAAAAATACTTTTTATAGGGAATATATTTTCACAACAATTCATTTTATAAATTCACATATCATTGATTTATTCATTTCATTCACTGAATTGATTTAAAAAGACATGTTTTTACAACACATAAACAAAGACTATTAATATATTGAAAACTCTTTAGTAATAAGTTTTCATTTGATTAAAATTTTGATAAAGATTTTCAAAAAGATTATAAGTCTTATCAAAATTACTATTCAGTTGAAAAGAACGGACTTTTTACCCTATCTGTACAAGTGTATGAGGTATGTTGAACTAATTTAATTAATTTGAATAGTAGAGCTCATCAAAATCAAATCAATTAACGGATAATTTGACTCTAATTTGGATGCAAAATAAAAAATGTTTCATTAAAAATCTCAAAGCAGGTCAATTGAAAAGCTTATATATTAAAAGCTTTCTAAACGAACGAACGATGAATTTTGGTGAAGAACAGAATTACTGGAGAGCTCCCAAAAAGCCTCATTCTTACAATACATTTAATTTTTGAGATATTGAACCTAAAATTTTACTAAAAATAAGCGCTTTCAAAGTTTCTAAAATGCCATTTGAAGAAAATATTGAGCATTTATAATGAATCAGTTTTCAAAACATTTTATTATCAGTCTTCCATTTATTATAAAATTGAGTTATGCTTTAAAACTTGATTAACAGACAATTATGTTTAAAAGATTGAATGAAAATTATGTGATATTAATCATTGTGTTGAAGCGATAATATATATTGTTAAAAATGGTTTAAAGATTTAAATTTGTGTGCTTTTTAACGGCATTTCCAATGATTAAGTTTCAAATTAATTGAATGTTTAAAACCTAAGATTAGAAATTCTAATCTTTTCAAATAATTCTTACACTCATTTTGAAGCTTCAAAAGCGCACATTTTGAGTAAAACAGTTTTTATATGAATATATTCGCTCTACTTATCGTAGACTGAAATGAATAAACTTAATCTGTAAAATAGATTTATTTTTTAATTAACACTATCAGGAGAGAACAAATTGAACAATTATTCCAAAAGAAAACATTATTTTTTTAAACAGACTCATTAATAAATTAGTTTTACGATAACTACTACTCTTTCCTGAACGCAAAAATTAAGTTAAAATACTTGAGAACATTTTATTCCTGAAAATCACACTTTCATTAAAAGCTTAGCACTTTTAACAGGAAAAAACTAATTCTTTCTTCAATGGAAAATATTCTTTTGCAGAGAGAAAACTATTTAATCATTTGTGAAAATGATACTCAAATTATTGAATTGAAAAAACCGAATAATTATTTTCTTGAGTTGATTAAAAACTTTAAATTTCTTTAAAAAAATAAGAAAATCTGGAATTAAGATTAAGAAAGATAGAGAAAAAGATGGAACGAAAATCTTAAGTTAAGACAAGCTCTAATTGAATTGGTTTGTGTTACGAGTTTTGCAATTAAATTGAATGAAAGCAATGCCTCTCATGTGATACTTCACAGAGTATGTACTGTACAGTACATGCACTTCTGCTGTACTTCTAATGACACAAATGGAAAAAATTCATGAAATAAAAATAAAGCATTATATAAGTATTCTTTTTGTAATTCTACTTCGCAGGTATTCCTGGAATTAAATTAAGAACCACTGATTCAGGAGAAGATAATACCGGTGAGTGAAATAAATAAAATACTCTACTCATAGTCTCGAGAGTGAGCCATAGAATCTTGAGTTGGATGAGAAAAAAGTACTGTTTGAGAGATCTGTCAATTTGATTATGAGTAATACTTCATTGGATGATATCTTCACTCATATGATTGGGTCCTCCGGCATATCATATTTATTGACTCAGTTTTGGCTATTTTATTCATAAAATTCAATTTAGTGTTTGTGATCCTATAAAATACGTTTAGACTATTTATTAAAACACTCGAATGCAAATTAAATATACTATAAATTACGGTTTAATCTTCTTGTTTAGTTTTCAACTATTGATAAATACAAACTCTTCAAATAATAGCCAAATATGATTTTAATTCAATAATTCGGTCTACAGAGAAATATTAATAGTTGACATATTTCGAGTTCAATTTCATAACTTTCAAATTAATGCTAACTTAAATTGTTAACTGACGTGAAAACAAAATTAAACAAATAACGAAACATATGAAAGGCTGACATAATAATTAAATTCGAAATTTTTTATATGCGTTCATAAGATTCTTTAATGCAATATAAAAGAAAATTAGAATTTTTTCCATAAAGCTATTTATCAAAACGTGTTAATGTATTCACATTCCATATTTGTTGAAAGTAACAGATTTTAGTCCGTTTATCATTAGATTACACAATGCATAGGAAATTATCTTCTTTTTCAAGATTATAATTGAGATGAAAATAAATTCATTTATATGTTGTATATTTGCTTCTTCAATAGAAATCTTCGTAAGCTTTAGAATTTGGCAGAAACTTTTGAAGCTAAGATATGTTATATTTGATTTGTTAGTTTACTCACAAATTAGTATATAATTTATTCGGTTGGAATATATTATTAATATTTAAAAGTAAGATCTAGTTTTAGTGAATCATACATTCCATACAAACAGTTTCTAAGCGAATACTTTAAGTTGAGGTTTAAATTTACGTAAACAAGTTGATGAATGATTCAATTAACTAGCTTTAAATCAATTTTATCTAATTTATCTCAAGCTTATTCAGATGGAGCTTCAAATTAAGCTTCAAATAAACCTGAATAATAAACAATTTAAAAGAAGTTTGAAGTCATTATAGCTATTTATTTTGGGGCCACTAATAAGCCCGACCCTTACTGAAGCCCCACAATTGAATTTGTTGATGTCTCTAAAATAAATGCATATTATTGATGAAAATGCTGTACTCATTCAATATGAAATTGTTATCATTAACTAGGAATACTCTATAAGATATTAAGTTGAATAGAGGGCTAAAAGTCAATCAACACTGCGTTATATAACATAAAACCGAAAACTTTTTGAAAGCTATATTTATATTTATATCCATTTATATAAACTCGAGAAAATCGATGCGAAATAGCTTTCAGTTTAAAAATCTGAATCGTTTATTAATTCAAATGTGAATCATATAAAAATATAATTATTTTAAATATTTTTTAGAATTTGGAATTTTGACATATTCTACTTTTAAAAAATCGATTTTAAATAAGTGGAATTGTGAACAATTATGCGCAATAAAAAGCAGACAAAATTAATTTTCCGGAATATATCATTGAATCTCATCTATTTAAATAGTTAAGTAATGCCTATTATATAAATAATCTTATTTGCTTTCAATAGAAATAATGTTTGCTTTTTTGATGTCTCCAAAAGTAAGATCTTTTTCGATTAGATAGAAAAAAGTTATAAACAGAGAAATATGAGTCAATAAAAGTCACAAACGTTTTCAGATACTTTGTAAATAGCGTATCAACAAATCTTAAGTTTATTTCTTTCTCGCTATCAGAAAAGTTTAGCTGCAAATATTGGCAGCGATTTTATTTAATCATTTACTAGCTTTACACTAACGAACATAACTTCCAATATTTGTGACTCTTCTTCAATAATAAAATTAGAAGAAAGTTACCGATTGAGGCATTTATTCACTCGGTTTCCTTCATATTGCCATTAAATGCAATTTTTCGCTTCCTTTACTGACACACTATAAAGACATTAAGACCAAAAAGCAATTTTGATTTTCTTCAAACATTCATTTGAGCTAATATTGAAATTATATAAAGTTAAACGAAATGGATTTGACAATTGCTCAAAAATTGATTAACTCATGTTCGAAAATTCGTACTTCACTTCTGACTGTCTGTACTGTAAGCCTGTAGTAAACAATTTTATCAAACATTTTTAGATGAAAAACTTTTTCAAAAAGCTTGTTTTTATTGAAAATAATTAGTTTTTGTTTAAACTTTGATCAAAAATAAAAGTGTGTTTAAAAATCGATTCATAAAAGAAAGTTTTTAATGTTCATGAATTCTTTATCAAAAATTGCTTTTATTAGTATTTTTATTTATTCATTTCACAACTTTGAGTATAAATACAGTGCAACCTCATTATAGGCAACTCGCTTTTGATTGCCTATAAAGAGTTTTGCCTATATTCGATACAGGCAACAAATTTGCTTATAGAAAAATTTAATGCCTTTCAT
>JAQFXV010001564.1:0-13064 GCA_034694065.1 Camisia spinifer | reverse complement strand
CATACAAAATATGATGATTTGAGTTACGAATCAAAATTAATATTATTTTCAAGTCAGAAATTGATTTGACTTTTAAATCGTATAGATTAAATCAATTTTCCTAGAATAATTTTTGTGATGATGAGTTATGATTTTCAGATACATCAATTAATACTAGCTTTCCAAATATTTGTTTCAGTTCTATAAATACTTGTATAAATTGAAATGAAAACTGCATTAAGTAATTATTTCATAACTTGATATAATATTTTTTTGAATAATTTGATATTTTTTAAATAATAGCACTCATATTTAATGCATTTGATCAAAGTTAATTTTATGAAAGCTTAGGATTCGCATTAATTAAGTCACTCTAAACCGACCCATTTTTCCATTGTTTTACTCGATTTTTGTTAGACTATAAGGCAAAATATCAGAATGAGAGGAAAATGAAGTGTCATTTGCAGACTATTTTCAGCTCAATAGAGTAACATTGCCTTTACTTATTAACACTATTATACAAGACTTCATGAGCTTATAAAATATTTATCGTGTTGGATAATATTACTTCATATAATATGACATGAAAGTTAGTTATCGTGTGCAATTATTTAATGATGCATTAAACTTGAACTCAAGCTTCAACCAAAGCTTTTATTGTCTAAACGTTGAGCATAACAGGATTCCAGTATTAACTTTAGTCTTAAGCTCAAATTGTGATAGATTTCCAAAAATTCAAATAATTTCAGCGTAAAACGATTGAAACATTAACCAAAATAAAAACAATGATAAATAAAAAAAATGACTACATTTTATGCGTATATGGTTTAGTTTTTAGCATTCTTAGCGACGTCTTCATATAATTTGATTATTTCTAAGCCATACTTACTTGTAATGTAATTTTAGAATAAAATCAAATGCTATTATTGCTGTATTGCAGATATAAACTCGAAATAGGCATTATAGGCATCAATTTTAAAGATACTTTTTTCACTCAATAAATCAAATTATTATTAATTTAAAATTTCTAGAATTGTTAGTTATCTCTGCATAAAATTTATAAAATTTTAACTTTCAATGATTTAAATTACAATTTAATAAAGTATTTGATTATAACTTGAATAAAGTGTTATCTCTATAAGAACACGAAATACTCTTATAGCAAACTTACACTTCTATATATTTTTCTTTCAATACTGACTTATCAATGATTCAACTCTTCTTTTATCTAGATATCAGATTCTATTTTTAAAATTTGTTAGAAGAAATTTTTATTGAATTAATCATTTATAAGTCAGTATTAAAAGCATATTTGGCTGAATTGCTGTCTGAAAAACTAAAAATTCTGTCTGAATCTTCACCTCCGACTTTATGGGTGTATTAGATTCCGAATGAATATATTAATCAATCTTATCGTCTCAATAATTCATCGATGATCTAAAAACTTTTATGAGCCGAAATCGCTGATATTTCTCTTTTAAAACATGTCATTTGATGAAGACCTCACATTTTTGCTGAAATTCATCAATACTTAAAATAAAAGCCACTTAAGCTTTAAGTAGTTATCATTAATAGTTATCATAAGCGATAGTTTTAAATAGATAACAATAAATTCTATAATGATTCTTCAGCTTGATCCTGAATATATTATTCAAGCCATGCTGACAAAGATACCAAAAAATTTATTAAAATACAACATTTCAACCAATCAATATAAGTCAAAAATAAGAACTTCATCCAAATTTTGATCAAAAAAGTTATTCACTGAAAATTATAATTTAACGCACTTCCATTCATTTACGAATTTCTGTTTATATACTATGCAAGGCTCACAAATGATGTTTGATTCCAATAAAAACCATTCAGTCAAGTATTCATTTGAAACTGCATTTCGCTTTGAATGTAAAACTTATGTTATTAGATGTGAAAGAATTAATTCGGCACTAGATATAAGAAAATTTCATATTCGTTATAAAACAGAGTTAAAATGTAGTTATAAAGTGGCAAAACATCACGTTCGGCGTCAGAAATAGTCATTTGAATAATTGTATTTCAATTTTGAACTTCAATTTAATCTGTTTTAATGTATTATTTGAATATTCACTACTACTTATAGTAATGTAAATCATATAAGTGATCCTCAGGATAGAACAATGTCATGTTCACTTAATTAATCAAATTATGTTTGATCCTATTTTGGACCAAAAATAAATTAAGGATTTACTATATTTTTATTCGAACTTTGGAGCCAAGTTATACTGTATACTATTATATAGAGAACAAGACCAAAGTTACTTTTCATCATATAATGTTGAAATTCTTCATTGATTTTAACAATACAATGAAGTCAATAAAGAATAGTTTGAATTTTATGTAATAACGATGTCAAAACTTCTACTATTTCTTTTCATTGTAAACTTAAATTAAGACATCGTTTATCACTTAATAGAGCAAATTCACCGACATTTTTATCAATCTTTATCAAATCTTTTCAAGTTAATACAAATTTGAAGACAAATTTATCAAAGTTTTCACATTGGAGTGGTTTTTCAGTTTGACAAATATTTCTATTTATTTTTTATTCTTTCGAGAATGACTTCAAAAAAGTATGAAAGAGTTTATTGAAATAGAAGAAAATTACGAAAGTATCGCAAAACTAGAATTTAAATCTGTTATATTCAAAATGCTTACAAAGTCATTACTCTCTATACTAGCATCTCATTAATTAAATATTGTGCAGTTGATTGCACTGAGTTTTAAGTTTCAAATAAAGAATAGTAAAAAGCAAAAGAATAGTTAGAAACAAAACATGTTAAGCTATTTTTTATTCTTGAAACGATGGCTCTGATAAAAGTTGAGAAACGGAATGAAGTGAGCATAACAAATGATTCATTTAAGTTGAACATAACAATTATACAAAAAGGATTACCATGTTTTCAGTTCTTTAAGATAACTTAATGAATAAACCAATACAACAGTACCACATTTATTTAAGTTTATCTTATTCTCAAACCATTTACAGTCTAAGATTTACTGTTAACTGTAGATTAACGTTAAAGTATTATCAGTGCATCAATTATTTAATTATTTTAAGAGTAAAAACATGAATCGCAATTCATTTTAAATTAACCAAATAGTCAATTATGTCTTCAAATTTAATGCAAAATCCTTAAGGTCTCTCTTTTCAAATCAAATGATATATGATATGATTGAAATCAATACAAATCAAAGATGAAAGAAACAAATTTTATTTTTGATTATAAAATTTTTACTTACAAACATGTATTTATTGAGGACAATAAAAGTCGATTCGCAAAAATAATGATATATACAAAAGGTGTGAATAAGAGATAGAGAATAAGCCCATGAATTTGCTGTCGGCAATGATAGCAGTTTCACGAATGTCACATTTTATCACATGGGAAATCAGTAATAAATAACAAATTCTATTTCAATTGAATTCAATTTACATAACAGTATTTAACTTATTATACAATACAAGTAGTTTAGAGAAAGTGCATATTTTTGAAAACTGAAATCATATTCGTGGCAAACGTTTGCTTGAGATATACTTTGCCTATCGGTGACATACATTCACTTTTCTAACAGTTCATTTGAATGCATACACAAGGAATGAAAGGCCTTTAGCGAAGAAAACGGAACAATTTCATGTTCAGATGCATTCATGACAATATATTTGACATAAATATTGTATTGCATCACAATTGCTGCCACTGACACACCAATACTTGACAATCAGAGACCAATTTTGCAACAAATGATATTTTTAAACTATTATGCATTCAAATCTTTATTGTCATATTTGAATGAATGAATTTAGTTCCTCTTTTTCACAATGAAATTCAGTAAAAATGTTTGTAAAGATCATGATTTAGAGCCTGATTATAGATAATGGAAAGCTTATCATAGGTTTAATATTGTGATTATACGAAAACAGTATATAATATGTAAATCTGAATTGAATGCATCAATTTAAACAGTTATGTTTAAACATTGAGTATTCAGCAGAGCTGATATTCTTTATATAACTGCAGTTGAGATAAATATATATTTCTAAATAAAAAGATTAAAAGTAAAGGAATTTAAAAATCAAATAAATTATAAAAATTAGTTAAACAAAATAGTTTTTGATGGTAATGAGAAATGCTTCATATTTTTTAGTTTCTCTTATTTACAAATCGATTTTAACTTATTCCAGATTTTCACGCCTTTGTGGAAAATGCAATTTTGAGTATATTTTAATCGAGTCGTTTCATCCTAAGGCAAATCTTAATAGTACCAAATTATAACTTACTTTGATGAAAATTTCACGATAAAAATCGAATATTTACCATGCTATGAATAATTTTTTGTGAGATTTTGATTTAATTTGTAATAATTTTATGTTTTGAGGCATTAATAACTTCTAATATTGGTGTTTCGATAGAATCTTATAAGATTATGACTGAGAATATTAGTATTTCCTTTATTAGTGTGTAAAATGTTTTATTATTTGAAGTTTTATCAAATGAAGTATAATTTTGATAAAAGATTTGATTGAATATTTAAGAAAATTGGATTAAAATTAGTTATGATAAATTCAAAAATCTCTCGCGTGTTAAACTTTTCTGCTCGACACGGATGGCTTGCGAGCCACCACTTGGGCAATAATGGCTTAATCTATATAATTATGTGCAAAAAATCGATTTCCTAAATTAAAATTTAGGAAAAAATAAATTGAATTTTATTCCTAAAGCCACGCATTTACAAGTATTAGACTTTTCGCATAACTTTGATATCAATTTTCATGCATTTTATGAAATACAAAGATTGCTATATTTGTGAATAAAGATATGCTAATTCTTGTTCTAATACATGTTCAGTTCATATTGCATACAAAGAAAAGGGGAAAAAGTAACAAAATGTTCGTTTTCATCATAGATCGACACATCATATGAAAAATAGTAGAAAAGCTTAAACTTGTCTCAAATAACTCATATTTTTTATACTCAACTATTCAGATGTTTAGTTACTCGAACTTTATGAAGTATTTTATTTTTGAATAGTATGTGAAGTAACTTAAATGATAACCTTTTAATGCAAAACTCGATTCTAATAGTTTAATCTCTTATATAAATATAACCAGAAATTGTAAGATTTGTATGAATTTGATTAATATTTTGTTCAAATAAATAACAAAACATACAAATATTGCATTGAAAAGAGCAGATCCACAATCAAACTGACAGATTCTGATGAAACGAAAAAATAAATTCCCTTAAAGCAATTCAATACCTTTTATGTATTTAAGAGAAAAGTAAAGTTTATATAAGAAATAAATCAACAGAAGTATATACCGAACAAATTTTGTTTAAAAGCTATAGAATGAGAGCTCACGTGAGAGACAGCAATAGTGTTTGCGGTCCATTCATTGAGATTGAAGCCTAACAATTGGTATAGGATTGAACACATTGATCAACAGTCATGAATCAAGTTGTTCTCAAAAATTCAGGTCTACGTAACAAAGTGGTGATCAATTGATGTGTTATAGAGTTGGAAATCTAGTTGAATTGTGAGTCTTAAAAAGTAAATGTACTTCAATAGTATCCTTTGATGAATGATAACAGCATGAGATAGATGGGGAGATACAGTACAATCGGGTTATGGGAAGACTAGAAGAAAAATCAGGACGAACTATGCTTTTCCACAAGAATCAAACATATAGAGAAAGCATAGAAAGCATATTGATTTTTAAGATCTCTTTTTCTTGACTTATATATATTTCTCTCGAAATAAATTTTTTTCTTCCATTCCATAAACTGAAGACTCAGTTTTGATGCACAGCTCTAAAGGATAACTGAAGTCATGAAACTTATGGAATCCCTGGATCTGCGAAACTCATAACCCGTTACAAGAAACTTACCGTTTATTGCATGGCTGGTCATCATTACTAATACTCAAGTGATAACATGATCAAAAACTGTTTGCTCTTCATATATAACTTTTTATTTGATATTTTTTTTATAACATATGATGGGAAAGAACAGTAGAGTAAATATCTTAAAATCCAGTGCATCTAAATTGCAAAAAAACTTCACTTTTGTGTCCCTTTTATTTAAGTTGTCGTTCGAAATCTTCTTTATCTTCAATCTTTTCTTTCTTTGGTTATAAAACAACATCACTGGTGTCGCAAAGATTTCTAGACTCAATATAATCCATTGCACATCTATATAAGAATGCGTACTCTTCCTAAATATCAATAGGTATAGAATCACAGAATAAGATGAGCAGCAAATAAAAGGTTGAGATTATTTTCAAATTTTCTAAATTTCTTATGCATTGCTTATTATAAAAACTAAAACATCATTTACGAATGGCTTCAAAATCTATTCATAGAATAAAGGGAAGCATTTAAAGTGCAGTATATTGTGAGAACATTTTTTTGATTAATTTAATTCATATCATGCTTTGCCATTCGTATCGTGAGAATCATCATAAATGAGAAAATAATAGAAAATAAGGAGGAATATAAAAAGAAGAAGAGAAAAGAAATCCTTCATCCTTTCGAGCACAATATATGAGTTATAAGTTTTCATATGTGCCACAAAATTGCATTCAAAAAAGCGTAGGTTTTTTTCATCATTTTCTCGATATATGACTAAAGAGTAAAACTTACAAATGATCGAAAGGTCGAAATTCTTTGTGATTTAGTGGACTTGACCGTCTGGAAAACATCCACTCTTTTATCAACTTTAATCTGCTGAATGAGACTCAATAACGAGATAAAAATACTCGATCTTTGAGATCCGTCTCGACAATGAACAAGAATAGGAGAATTTGTTTCATAGGTTGAGAGCACGGTTTCGCACAATGCAATTAAAGGAAATGTTGTCTCCGGTATAATTTGATTATTCCATGGAAGAAATTGATAAAGTGTTACTTTGTGTGGAGTGTCGATCACGCACGACAACTTTGATACTTGCAATTGACGCATCACAAAGTGTTCATTAGATTGATTGGACACTTGGCTCATCACTTTTACGGCATAGTTCTTATATGTAAATTCATCTGAAGGCCAATAACAGAAGTCACTCATTTGTGAAAGCATTACTATAGTCGTCACATTTTGCTCAAATACCTAATGAGGATTTAATCATAAATTGCATTAAACAGCAGTCAATATAACATTCATTAGCACTTTATGTAATCAATTTCTCATACCATACAAAAGAATTCGTTGACTGTTGTTTCGATTGGATCTTGAGTCGTAATGAATGTTAGGTATCTATCGTATCCCTTTAATAGTCAAATCGATATCCAATTATGAAAATGATTATATAGATATAAATAATATTTGAACTATAGGTATATTTTTTCTATATCAAGCATCAGGTATTTCGAGCATTCATTTTTGTAAAAGACACTTCACGGCAATAACTGGAAGCCACACACTTTCTTTCAGGGGCAGGAATATCACACTCGCATGTCTTTACGGATAGCCGTAGAATTTATTCACTATTTTTATTCATTTTCGTTTAAATAAATTCAAGTTATTGAAAAACAATTGCTTAAATTTGCTTAAAATTAATTTTCATATAACAAGAAAATCTTCTAATATAGATCAAAATGGGAAAAATTATTGATTTTTAACTTCTTTACTATATTTTACTGAATATTTTATAACATTTGAAAAATAGTGAAACTATCATTTCATAGTTTGATTTGATTATCTCAATAATAGTTTCTATTTTGATAAAACCAGAAATTTTAATTAACTTTTTTTCAGCTATAATTAAAAGGGAAAGTGTGAAATATTTGATTACCTGAATCAAAGATGCATTAATATATCTCGACTCATCATTAATACTCGCCGGCAGTATCACACGATTTATATCATCTATGAATAAAATATAAACACAAAATGAGTTATGCGCCTGCAATACAAAAGTTACATCTAGTAATTTAGAGATGTGTAATAAATTTCATGTTCACATTAAGTCCCTTATGTATGCGCTCACAAATTTTTCTAGGCTTGAGTCGCGTTTTCAAACTTCATTCCCTTTGATATTTGCATAATTTGATCATTACTTTATGAGTTTTAAATTAAAGTTCAATTTATAATTAATTTTTAGCTTAATATCAGCTAATGAATTAATTTTTGATAAAATATTTTTATACTAATAAAGTTGTGATTTTGCCGAAAGATTATTTTAGTATAATTTTTCACAGCATGCTTTAATATCAATTAGAAGTTAACTCATTATGAGATACTGTATGTGCACTTTTTTATCCAAATCATTCATTTCCAACAGAATAATTTTGCATTAATTTTTATCAACTCTTAGCTGTGAATTAAATGACTTGATTCCGGTTTCTTATCACTTTTTATTCATTTATAGATCAATTTATAGCAAAAATTTTTAGTTAATAATATCAATATTCAGAGTTTGAACTAAGAATAGTGAATTTGTTTAGAATTTTTAGAAGTTTGCTTTTCAAAAAAGATCGTAAGATTTACACATTTTCACTATAATATTGGATTTCATGCTTGCCTTCAAGTTATGTTCTGAATGTTAGTCATGATTTTATATTTTAAAATGAAATATTCTTTGCTTTATATATTGATCCGCACACAAAACCGGACTTTTCGCGGGATCAATGCATATAATTTATCATTCAAGTCAACTATTAAATGAGTTGAACGTGAAAAATGGCTCAATTAAACGACTAAACTATATATAAAACTTATTTATATTTTGGCGAAAACAATCTGTTCAGTCATTATATAAGTTATTACCACAAAGACTTAGTAAAGTAATAGTTATATCGATAGAAAAAAGAGAAGTCATATTATTATTAGAGGAATTAATTTATCACAATAGTAAAGCGATTAAGTTGTCTTACATGGAATTACGTGACTGCACACATTCTTATTGACATTATCTGGCATTATTCCATACTCGCATGATTTGGGATCATCGATAGTGAACTCGAGTCTCTGTAATAACATAGAGGTATACTATATATCATGTATGGCTTTCAACTTATAAATAACTATTAATAACTGTTTACACACAAAATAAGATTGAGATTATTTTGAAGGTAGAGCTAAACCTATTGACAAAAATAAATGTGAGAAAAAAACTTACATCAAATTGAGTATTAAGAAGATTGACATTCTCTATCTGGTCTTCTTGTATTTGTTGGTAGTAATCGGCGAAGTGATCGATGTCGACCTCAGTGTCTCCAAAATGAGCAAATTCTAGCAGAGCTCGATAGATAAAAATGTATTGGTTTAAGGTTTGAACGCAATGATTACGTTGATATCGTAAATTGAGTACACACTCATAAATGTTAACAAATCCTGAGATGATTTCAGGCAATAGAGAATCAATAGCTATGTAAGCACCGGATCGGCCGAGACCTGCACAACAATGAACTACAAGCGGTCCTTTATCTGCACAATAGTTTTCATTGACATGTTTTATAAACCTAAGAATCCTTGACTGCGATTCAGACACTGAGAAGTCTCTCCACATTGTATAATGAAATTGCAATATATCTCTACTATATTTCTGATCAATAGTTGACAATTGAAATCTACGTATAATATAATCCGAATAAATGCGTACACTTTTAACAGTCACTAGAAATTGATGATCAATTGTTTTGACGCTATCATCGAACCAATATTGAGCACATTTAGTATTTCCCTGTTCTTCACAACCGGTTAACATCACAATAACAGATGATTCATATTCGTAGATCATTCTCCAGAAGTCTTTAATAGTTGATTCAATTGGTCCCTGAGTGCAAATATACAACTTATCGCCATAACTAACAAAATTAGCATTAATATAATCTGAATTAGGCTTCCCATCAATTAATGAAAGACGAACACGTGTTTGATCATAACATTTAATAGAAGGCAATCGATTTTTATGATTATTCTCTTCTACATCACTGGCAAGAGTTGATCTGTCCTCAAAAGATTGAGGCAATGAATTGAATTCAAACTCAAACAGTTTATTATTTTGAGCAATTCTTTCTCTATAGATTTGTGCCAAATTCGACACATGAATAGGCATTACAGAAATGAACTGATTTGCGACTGAATTAGTCCGCATGGATGGCAAAAAGCCGTTTGTAATTAAACCGTTTGAGTGCACATGTTTTGACTGTTGTATTGAAGTTAGTCTTTGACGTGTGCCATCATTTGCATTATGTCCAGTATTGGTATCATTACTCCGACGTATTAATAGCCAAAGAATTAAAACAACAATTAACAAAATAAGTGCTATTCCAGAGATAAGGCATAAGAGAATAGTAGTGCTCGGATTTCCAATTGATGATAATAGAGGTGAGACCGCATTCGTTGAAGTTGGCATTGATAATAATGGCGAAGAACTGGTTTGCATTGGACTTAAATATGTGCTCTGCTTTCTTAATATGACTCCATTAGAGCCCAAGACGTGAATCTCGACAAAACCTGTATAATTGGTTAATTCAGCTAATGGTCCGTCATCTATAACTTCGCTTGTGTTTGACATGAGCTCCGCCTCACTATTCAATCCCATATTCATTTGATCCGAACTTAAGCAACTCGAATAACTTCTATCACCAATAATTACCTCATTGTTGAAATTATCTGAGTTCACTTCATCGGCAATATATGCTTGAGGTTGTATTACGGGATGATAATGGACTCGAGCATAACTGGTTATGTTGAGCTCAGAAGGATTTGATGGGAAATCGGATAGTGTGTAACCGAATGGAAGCTTAATCACAAAAATTCTGTAACAAGATATAACACCAAACCTCTCTGATATTCGCGAAAAAACCATCTTTAATTGACCGATTGTCTCAGTTTGTTCAAACTTAATGACGGGGAAATTGTGCTGCAATTGTGGAGGTGTTGCACATTTCATATTATTATTAACATCACTCCAAGATCCGCAACCACTCAAATTGATTGCACACATATGAACCGTATAGTTTGTATTCGCTTTTAATGGTAACTATAAATTTCAAATTCAAATAAAAAATTCAATTTGTAGCTAATGATTCAGAAGAAGCAATAATTCAATTGTGAACCAAATTTTTGAAAGCATTCAACTTATTTAGAAAAAGCTAAAAATTAAGCATAACTTTTCGAGTCTTAAGTCATTGGCCTGAAAACAAAACAAATCTTCAAATTGGTATTAATTTAATACAATGCGTAAAATTTAATGCTATTCAGTTTGTAACTAAACATAGTAATAAACTCATGTTATTCTCTTCCGAAGTACAAGAAGATAATGAATGCTTAATATGTAAGGATTGGTTGCATAAAGTTTAGACAAATTACATGATATGAACTGATGCTTATTATGAAACATAGACTAAGTCTAGTCTATTATAATAAGATAATGTCTACTTTTTGACATTAAACAAAGATCTAAAGCAATTTTGTAATCAACTTTATAATGTTTGTTAGGAAGAAATTTTAGTCAAATATTACATTTCGTGTGAATGAATATTATTTATTAAAATTTTATATCCTCGACGTTTTTACGCAAAATGGTATAATTTGAGGCATTTTCGGGCTTTATTTCTGTGTCTTGAGTCAAATTAAAATATATTCCTTTATATAGAGTTCTGGTTTAACTAACTTATATGCAAAAAGAGGTACTTTCATTGATTTGATTAGAGGATGAAGAAAATCAAATTAGAGATCACATTGGGCTCAATTTAAACCTTAAGTTAAGACTTACTCATAGGAATAATTTATTTTAACTATAAAAGATTTTTAAAGAGAAAAGTTTTGAGGATATGTCTTCTACTAATGCATAATATCAAGAGCTTGTCATTGAGAATATCAAGAACTTTTTCATACTGTGTGTTCAATCGAGACGTATCAAGTCTTCCATTGAGATTTAGAAAATAGAAGACAACTCTCAAAGGGCTGGTGAAAAGTTAGGAGAAAGAGCCCTGAGTTAAGTTATGTACAAACATAGTTGTGATACCATATGCACAAAAATAGCACATAATAAGATTCAATCAAATTCGAGAGCATTTTGTTCAACAATCAAATATGAGACATATCTAGACAGCAAACTTTTTTAAATTCTTATGCAAATAAGTTCTTTGACTTTTAAGCAGTTTTCTTTCAAAATTTTCGATTCGATATTATAGCTCATGAGTTAGGAAACAAAATAAGTAGATTTTTTCTTATGTAAACTTTAAGCTTTTCGCTTAATACTTCAGAGTTAAAAGAGATTTGTCGTGTTATTTCACTCTAGGGTTCATTCCGTTTTCCATAAGACTAAGCTCTCGATCTTTTATTGAAATAAAGGAACTGTAAGGAAAGTCTTACCTCATGTCAGAAACAATAAAAACTTGTAAAAGAATATGTGATAATCTAAATATAAAAAAAGATTATAAAAAATCATTCAATTAAGTCATTTAAAAACGTTAATATTAACGGAGAATATTTCTGAATTAAACTTCGATGGAAAATATGACAAGTTTAGAAATGGTTTAAAACTCATTGAATCAACTTTTTGATCAATGGAATATATCATTCATATATTTATTTTCGGCATTTAGAAAAAAAAATCACAATTATTGAAGTTACTTATGAAAGAATTGAGTGTCAGGGAAGGCATTGACAAGTTTTTGGAGCAATAACTTGATAAAGAAAAGAATTTATTTTGATGTGTCTTGTCTTAGAAATATTTGTTGTCATCCCTAAAATTTTCACTTCTGGCTGAATTCAATATGTAATACGAATTTGTGACACATGACTCTTGTGGCCCTACACTTGAATTAAATAAGAGGTTTTATAGAATTATCAAACTGAAAATTATGCGCTACATCAGCAGCTTTATTATTCGCATCCGAATCGTATTCCTCTGAGAGTGTATTCAGGAAATCGAGAAAATACGAACCAAAATAAAATTCTTGACAAAAATATAATACCTTTAGTATTTCTCTCTTATATCCTATGAGTCAGTTTTCGTCAGAATTTTGCTAAAAGCTCAATAACAGTCAAAATTTTTAATACGAATTCTAATTGAATTAAAAATATCAAGAACAGCACTTTT
>JAQFXV010001563.1:0-13072 GCA_034694065.1 Camisia spinifer | reverse complement strand
GAAACCACTTTTAAAAACTTTTTACTATTTTTCTACATTTTTCAGCTAAATATCAAAGAGCTAAACCCCGTGGAACAGTCAAATTAATTTTTGAAAATAATTTTTTTGCTCCTAAACCAAAAGTAATAAAATTGTAATTTTTTGGGAAAAGATGTATCATAAGAAAGGTGTATTCAGTGACACCACTATTAGCCCTTTGAAAAAAACTTTATAATTCATTAATTATATTATTCTTATTAATAACAGTATTAATGACAGCAAAAATGACTTTTTCGGAAATTTTTCTGTTTATCAAAAAGTTTAGGAAACGAGAAATGAGTGCAGATTAGGAGATAAGGAATAAAAGTAATGTATAAGTAATTTATTGCACAAATAAAAGAATTTTTTGAAAAATTAAATTATGATCACAATTAATCAAATTTAATTAAAAATGTTGATCACGAATGAATGCACATTATTATGATTCGCAAATATTAATATTTTTCTAACTATTCCTTAACTTATCAGAGGTTTTAAGAGTTTTCATCAAAATATTGTTTAGCTGTATATCTATTGATATTAGCTTTTAATTAACTTAATAGTTAATCATAATATTGATTATAAGTAAAAATAAAACTATAAAAATGAATGTGATATGAAATTAAGGCTAAGCCTAACATGTATTTAACGATAATTATAAACCTAAACATAAACTTCAAATTAAAACATACCAAACATTCTCAAATGCATATTTGTTATGGGGTTAAATGAACCACAACTTATCAGTACTGTATTTATTACATTCATTGATTCTGACATTTTTTAACCATAAATTCGATTATTAATTAAAATAACGATCAAAATCTGACATTTTATCAAATTATCAATATTTATAATTTCTGGTCAAAAGAGTATTTCTATAGAAACGAAAACATCAAACGTGTGGACCGTTTCATAAGTTCAATAAATATTAACTAAAAAATTAAGAATAAGTGAAGCAATCATTTACTGAATAAAAAATTTTAAAAATCAATTTCAATTGAATTATCAGAAGATTTATTTGAATTGTGTTTCAAATATTTAATAAGGAATTGAATTGATATTAAAATGTGTGCCCTCTCTGTCGGTAAAACATTATTGTCGTTCATCTCAAACAATATCAATAAAGTCTGTATTCATTTGATATTTATTTTAATTTGATTTCAATTAAATTTAAGGAATGGTTCCATCTTTTGATGACATTATAATTAAATATTAACTGAATTGAATTTAATGAAAGGTATCGTTTGTGAGTGGAGTGAATTGCAGACAATTTTCTGGATCTGTCTTAAGTTCACAACAATTAAAACCTTCAGAACCGGAATCGAAACTAAATTCGAAATTGAAGTGCACTTTAATTCCTGGCGATGGAGTCGGACCTGAACTCATGTCTTCTGTAAAAGAAGTCATGTCTGCAATAGGAGTTCCCGTTGAGTTCGAAGAACTATTTCTTAGGTTTGAATTGAATTGAGATTTATTTCAAATTAATGAATGATTGTTATAAATGAACTGATAGTGAGATTTACCCATCAATGAGTGTTCCGGTGGAGACAGTAATCGATTCCTTACAACGCAATGGAATTGCACTAAAAGGCATACTTTCGACGCCATTTAGTAGTAGTGGAGGAGAATTGACATCACTTAATATGAGAATTAGACGACAACTCGATCTCTTTGCAAATGTTGTTCACATCAAAAGTTTACCCGGAATTAAAACAAGATATGAAAAATTGGATTTCTTTGTAATCCGTGAACAAACAGAAGGCGAATACAGGTATTATTTAATCTTTTTATAAGTTTTATTAATGAATTGTCTGAACAATACATTTAATAGCGCTTTAGAGCACACGACTCTTCCAGGAGTTATAGAATGCCTAAAGATTGTCACTGAAGATAAATCTCGTCGAATCGCTAAATTTGCTTTCGATTACGCGACAAAACACGGTATTATTCGATATTTATTTGAAAATAATTTGAGATTAAATTTATAGTTAAAATAATACTAAAATGTGATATAAATAAAAGGTAGAAAAAGGGTGACCTGTGTTCATAAGGCAAATATTATGAAACTGGGAGACGGACTCTTTCTTAAATGTTGTGAAGAAACATCACAATTATATCCACAAATAGAGTTCGAATCAATGATTATCGACAATACATGTATGCAATTAGTATCGCATCCAAATCGGTTCGATGTTATGGTTTGTTTGAATAATTCAATATTCGTTCGATTCTTATAATTAAAGGTATATTTTTTGACTTAAATTCAGGTAATGCCTAATCTTTATGGAAATATAATCGATAATTTGGCGTCAGGTTTAGTGGGCGGGGCGGGTATAGTTCCAGGCGCTAGTTTTAGTAGTGAATGTGTAATCTATGAGCCCGGGGCCAGACATACGTTCGGCGAAGCGGTCGGTAAAAACATAGCGAACCCGACGGCTATGTTGTTGTGTACGGTGAAAATGTTACGTCACGTGAATTTACACGAATACGCGAACCTTATTCAACAGGCTCTTGAAAAAGTACTCGATTCGGGAAAAGTTAGGACTAGAGATATCGGAGGTTATGCTTCGACTACTGATTTCACTAATGCTATTATCGCTAATTTTCCTCATTAATTATGTATATGATTAGGATCTGATGTATACTTAAAACAAGTTAAAACACTAGTCGATGATAAAAGTCTTATTGTTATTAAATTAGAATTAATATTATATTAATAAATAAGTATTCAAATAGTATTTAAATTAATTGTTGAACTAATTTATTTAGTTTTAAGTTGTTTGATGTTCTTAACCGCCCACTCGAGACCTTCCTTTAATGTACAATATTTTAAATTTGATGTCAGTTATTAATTAATTAAAAAGTGTTTAATTATCTAAAAATGTCTGAATTAATTGAATTAGTTTATAAAACCTTAAGTCCTTCAGCAGTAATGGCAGAACAGGCCTGTATTTGCCACGTTCTGTCTCTAATCGACATAAGATGTAAGCCTTCGGCCAATTCACTGGCTGGCGAGGCGTTGAACAAGTCTTGTTTATTGGCGTAAACAAGTAATGGAACTCCGATTAACTTTTCTTCACTCAATAATTCGTTCAATTCCTAAAAACGCAACTTTTATAAGATATTATTATGAATTATTGATATGGAAACTAATACCACAGATGTTTCTTCAAATCTTTTCTTGTCTGAACTGTCAATCACATAGATCTGTAAAAGATTAGATTGAGTTGAATATACGCTATTTAAACGACTATTTACCAGAACATCTGTATTATCAAAATAGTTACGCCAATAGGGTCTGATCTTACGTTGACCTCCAATGTCCCACACATTCAACTTGAATCCAGTCGACTGAACGCTTTTTATATTAAAGCCCTACAAAGCCATTCATTTATTTTAACAAATGCATCAAAATTATCAAAATCAACCTGAGTTGGAGTTATATGCGTCACATCTTCTGAGGCTATTTTCTTAAGAATCGTAGTTTTTCCAGCCTTTCAGAATCAATTTAAAGTTGAATTATTACGAAAATAAAGGCTATCATAATTGAACTCACATTATCGAGACCCAGAAGAAGAATTCGTAATTCTCTATTTGGAGTTGACTTAAATTTTTTGAGTAAAGCTAATAAACCCTAAATTTGTTGGCAATAATTTTTAAATGAAAACTTAGCGACTATATTGACACTCAATACTATCATAATTACCATTATTGTTGGCAGAAATACAATCAAATTGAAAAGAATCGATGATTCAGTTGATTGCACTGTTTTAATGCTATTCTTTTTCTTTATAACTTACCATTTGATACTTGTTTAGTCCTATTTGAGAAAACTTGACTTGACTTAACTGACTTGAATAGGTCGCTAACGGTTACCAGAAGTGAAACAAACCAAAGGATAGATGCAATTGTTCAATGAGACAAATATACAAATCAGTCAATATATTACTCATCATTAATACATATTATTATTTTCGATATTTGAATATAAAGTACACATATGAATAAAAACACCGAAATTCCCAATTTATAAAGTTTGCTAATGATTAGCATATTTTTTATCAGTACATAATTTTTTAGAAAATATTACAAAACATTCAATTTTCACAAAGTTCTCGCAAATCGAGCCTTAAAATAGTGATGGGATAAAAGTAATTGCCATTTATTTGACTAAAAAGATGGTTTTATTTAATTAATGCAAAAATAATAACTGTCATATACAGGCACTTACTGTACACTTACTGTACTTCATGAATGGCTAAATCGTTTGATAGTTTAGTGCTAAGAATAGTATAAATAATAACTAAGTTATAAAGTTCTTCTAATTGGGTATAAATTAAATAATCAAATACTTTATGCACAGATTTCGAGATCAACTTTTTAAAAGTACATCTTTTGGATGAAATTGCATTCCATAGCATGCGTTCAATAAATTAAAACATAAGTTACATAACATTCAATATTTGAAAAAGTATTGAATATATTATAATTTAATTACATATTATTAATCTTTTTATAATTAATTTATCGAATAAGACAATAAGATAATTAAATGAAAAGGAATATCAATAAGCGTTTCGCACATCTGTTAAAATGCTAAATGAGTTATCACTTATAATAATAAAAAATGATTTCCATTGAGTTGATGTTTATTATATAGTTTTTCGAACCAAAATCGTATATCCAATGCCAGCCCCGAGTAGTAAAGAGAGAATATTTGTTAAAAGTAATAGCGAAAGAACTTCTTTCGAAAAAATGCCTCTTCTTATAGCCCATTGACGTAAACTCAACCGATTTTTTCTGATTGGTTGAAATTGATTTAGTTTCCACTCTCTGTACGGTTTGAATAACGGTTTAAATTCAATCAATAATACAATTAATAAATAGAGATAAATAATTGATAGAAAAGATAATACTTAGGCATCTGTTCTCTTGAACTCCAGTCCCAAATCCAATCTGTGCTCAATTGTCGACTCCTTTCAAACAATTCATCCTAATATAGAAAACATAATTAAGAAATCAATTCAAACGCAGTGAATGAAAGCCTAAAAACAATGGTTTGTAAGTTTTGGTGTGAATCACACTTTAAAACTCAAACAAATCTAATAAAATTGAGAACTAATGAATTAATTGAGTATTTGATTGATTAATAGTATACAAACTTTGCTCAAAAGAATTGATTCAACGGGTGATATGGAATCGATTGGATAGACAGGACTTTGTGCACTCTTAGGACTAATACTATGCGAATTACGACCACTGCCTCCAATCGAAGACTGATTGCTTTCTTTCTGTGCTTCCCATAACAATCTTTCCATACTATGGAATGATTGAGTGCCACCTCTTCCTAATAGATGTATTGGTGTTCCCAATGATTGTAAACTGTTTACTTCAACCCATGACTCTATCAATTCGAATAAACAATTGTTAATATTTTCGTCTAAACAACTATTTTATAACGAAGATTACCATTTATTGTATAAAAATAATTATTATTATAGTTCATTATTCAAGAATCAGTCATTTTTGAGCTAACGATAAGATATATGATATAAATATCACTTTTATCTATTTTTCATTCTTTTTCAAATAGCTATTTTTTATTTTTAACTTTCAAAAGTAATTTCAAATCAGTTTTCTATCAATCAAACTAGAAATAGATATTGCATAAGACATGTTACATAACACAGTACTTTATTGTGTATAACATTCACAAAAATCATCGTCAATATTAATCAATATTAAAATGGGTTGAATGATAATCAATTTGTTTAACTCTAAATACTCTCTAATGATAAAAATGTTTAATGTTTCACATTTAATGAATCAAATTTTGGAAGCGTTTTCAATTTTCAATGATTCTCAAACACAGAAATTTGTTTAACTTATTTCTAATTTGAATTGTTCACCAATGCTTTCAAAGATAGCGGAATAAACTATCAACAATTGATTGAAAATCAATCTGATCAAACTTTAATTTCGGGTTCGAAATACTCAGCCCGAAAAAGCCCAAACCCGATGAAAATCCTGAAATTTTGATTGAAATGTTGTAGTTTTAAAACTTATTTAAAGCTTTTCCTGCATTGCATTCCATATTATGCGTGCTTTACTTTGAAGTATTGAATAAATTATAGTTAAATTAATCATTTAAAACTTGAAGGTGTGTTTTGGGCCCAAAATTTTGTACAACTCTAAAGCGGACCATAACTTTCATATCTTGAATATTGACACGAAAATAGTTCAATTCCGAAAAGTCATATTTTCATCAAAAGAGATTAATTATGTTTATTTCAAGTGTTTTGACTAATAATTTAGAAAATCTAACAACTATTTTGAGACCTTCTGTTTCATGATTTTGATTTATTAGACTTCTCTTTAGACTTATAAATAAATTGAAAATAACTGAAATATTGTCTGCAAAAAATCAAGGTTTTTGAAATATATATTTTAAAGAAAACCTAAATAAAAAGCAAAAAAGAGTTTTAAAGTTTGGAACCGACAGCACCATTATTTCTAAAAAAAATCTAATCTCTAAACAGATTGAATGCAAACGTGACATAACGAACGTGTTTCGTAGTTAAGAAAAATCATATGATTCAGGTTTTCTACAAATAAGTTTTGGTTCACTTTTTGAGTTCATATCTAATGACAAACTGAGTGATAACGAAATGATTGAAGGCTAGCGATTGTTGAGTTGAACTCACTTTCATATGTCTTAACCCTTTATATTCTGTCATTTCTATCTTTAAATGTGATTAAATTGAAACGCATTCAAAGTAGTTATTCATAAGAATAACAAATAAAGTCATAAAACAATATAAAAAGAGACCAGAAGTTGATTTAATGCGTAGTTTTGGATGTTTAGTCCCAATTCACGTGTTCTTTGGCTGATAAGAGTTTACTAAAAGTAATGACGAATTATATCGGCCTTGAATTGAGTCTAAACTGAAAAACAGTTATCGTTGAGAGCATTCACCCAAATAAATATCTATTTAGCTTTAAATGTGATTTCTTTGTGAGCAAAGTATTGACAAATAAGTATGACTTAGGCTTATATAATACTTAAGTATGACTCAGTTTTTAAATATCATCGAAACCATTGACATCATTAAGACATTAACACTTTTGGCTTATAATCAATAAATGACAGCTCATTATTGACGGATTCATACAATTTCAAAACCAATAGAATTAATTGAATTTATTATTTATATGAATAGAAAGAGAGATATAATTGGTATCTATAGAGAGGTATTAAGTATTAAACAATAAGTAAATAAAGCTTATGTTATGCTATAATATAATAAGATAGATATCAATACTATATAACATCAATTTTAACAAAACACTAAACTATTGCTCTAAATATTTGTTTAGAAATAAATTCACGAATCTTTTCATAAATATAATCCAAAATAATTATAATAGAAAAGCATTGTTAACAGAAATATCCTTAAAAGTATTTTTGTGTCAGTTTTATTCACTGCCTAATAGTTACTATGCTTTCATTTTGACATAACATTAGAGCCAAACCTAACCTAAAGCTTGCATTTAATAAAAAACAATCCATACATACATACCATTTAGAGATTCTTCTGCAGCACTTCTTGGAGTCGAAGTCATCACTAGATTTTCAATTATTATTCAAATTTATCGTTAAAACAATTGTCACAATATATTTGTCACTACATTAGTGTCAATACAATTGTGATAAAAACTAAAGATTTTTAAAATAAAAGTAAACGAAAAGGAGACGAATAGCAACCAAAACTACTTTCAATATGTTGAACGAGTTTGTAAACAGTCCTCAATATAGGCTTTACTTTTCAATCAATACTAGAGACCTATATTCTAATGACACGATTGAACCCAAAAACTGGCTTCCAATCAAAATAATAGCTCAAGACTTCTTATCTATTTCTAAAGTCTGTCTCAAGTTTATCTCAAAATTTACAAAAAACTATCGATTATCTAAATAAAGATATAATAAATCAATTAAAATCATTGTGTTCTTCAAACCAATAAATATAACTAATGTTAAGTTTTACAAGTTTTAAAGCCTTAACAAAATTCGTAAGTTTTTGTTCAGAACAATATTGACTCGTTTTGTCGAAAATATTTATATTCATCAACTCATCAAATATTACATTAAGACTAATATTCAATTAGTTTAAGTTCACATTTAAAGCTCAATTCCAATAAAACATAGATAAGAAAAGGTAAAAAGTTAATTAATTTCTTGAAAAACGAGTCAATAACTTATGATGAATGCATAGATTTCAATAAAAGTTAGGTAAACATTATTCTAATTGATTGAGTGCTTTTATGTTCAATTAATTCTAATGATAAGTGATAGCAATAAGTTTCAACTTAACAAGACTTAAGAAAAAATCAATTGCTTTTACATTTAAGATATTTTTGTCTCATTTATTAAAAAATGATTAAATGCTTATCAATGTTTGAATTGTGAAAATGGTTAATGATTGAGGTCTCTAACTCTCTAACTATAATATTTAGTATGAGTTCGCGTACAACAGATTGAAATCCAAACGTCATTTGAAAACACATGATGTAAACAAAACTTTATATGAAGTATACCTTTGAAAATACTTATACTTTGTTCATCGATTATGAGTCAAACCATTGCATTTCATTGCCGTTAATCAGCATTTGATTAGATTTATAACAAAAACAAATTAATTGTTTGAAAAAACAAAACAAAAATTATAAATATTTATATTTTTAATATTCTTTTAACTCTTATCTAAATTGTTATTAAAATAAACCCGAAAATTGAGAATAATTTTGGTTAATGTTTTGATTTATATGTTTAATAAAAATGGATATGAAATAAAATTGACGACAGAAATCATTTTCAAAAATACAAATATTTTATTCATTTATACTTATATCGAATACAAATATGTATTGAATGAATTGAAGTAAAACAAAGTTGATATATAGATAAAATCGAAGTAAAAGTCTTATCAAATCTATAACTAAATGGATATTTTTGTTAAATTTGTAAAGACTTAGAAAAATATGAATTAATATACATAAAGTCATAATAATGAAGTGTAAGAATGTATTAGCAAAGAAAGGGTCGTTTTCGTTGTGCGATTGCAATACGCGGTAATCGAGTTGGAGTATAATTATAGCTTCTTTTGATTTGTGGCGAAACGGGTGTACTTCTGATTGTTGTTTTAATGTGTAACTTATTATTAACTTCTTCGGCCAAATCAGAGCAACTTCTGGAACGGCGTCTGTTTAATGGTCTGATATCGGGTCTGACTTGTGGTCGGTCTCGTCTTTTGGTTACATTTCTAGAAGGAGTCGATCTTTGATTAGCACTAATGAAAGTTGAATTGGCGTAATCTCTATCTCCTAATGGCGCCTATTTTTTAATAACATTCACTTATTTATTAATCAATTATTAATGTATAGAAAGTTAAAGATAACTCACTTGAAACTCATCCTCATTAACACTAAGAACAGAGCCATCGATTAAATGAGGAGTATTTGCCACTGAATTCATTTGTGAGGCTAAATTTCTGGGACGAGCTCTAGGAATGGGTGCGATCTTGTCCTCAATCACATTATTATTAATACGAGAGGGAGTGAGTGGTGCGCAACCAATTCGACGCATTTTACTGTTTGGACTGCCATTTGGTCCCGAAGATGGTGTAAACACTCTCTTCGCGCCAATTGGAGTCATTTTCTTTCCTTTAAGCTGTCCCTGAATTTCCATTTGTTTTATTCGTTGTCTTTCTTTCTTTTCATTTTCGGGTGTTTTTCTCAACACAACTCCTCCGCCAATTGGAGTCATTTTTTTCCCTTTAAGCTGTCCCTGAATTTCCATTTGTTTCATTCGTTGTCTTTCTTTCTTTTCATTCTCTTTTGATTCGTGATAACAATTCCATTGCTCTTCAAAGTATTTTTCAACTTCTATTCCATAGATGCAAAACTTGACTCCATTTGCTTCAAAGCTTTCTTTACTCAATGCACGCGTTTCTTTCTCAAGTTTAGGCAGTCTTTTCTTCAATAATTTCTTATCTTTTTCTTCCTGAAGAAGAGCTCCGCCTCTGTTATTGAAACGGTTGGGATCGTTAGACTTGTTCTCCAGTTCTATGTATTGATTCCATAAATCTTTCCATTCATTTAATTTCTCAAAAATATCTTCACATTTTTCATAATATTGTTGTAGTTTTTGGAGTTCTTGTTCGTGAGTTTCCAATAAGTGTTCATTATATTCGGTTGATTCCAATAATGGTTTTAATTGAAATTTGAACTCCTCTGAAACGCAACACTTTTCCATCCATTCATACAATTCATTGCGTATTTTCTCAGTGAAAAGTTCAATGTTTTGTCGCTTCAATTCTTCGTATTTCTCGACTTCAACTTTTATTAGAGCCAAAACCGATGGTTTGCATCCATTCTTGTTGCGAAAGAACGAATCCCTATAACTGTGCGAGACTTCAAGTTTATTCCAGAGAGCGTTCAGTCTGTTCTCCATTTGTTTTCTCTTTTGATTATTGAAAGCGTAAATGGATTCGAGTTCTGAATGCAAATTATGTAATTTTCTCATGTTTTCATCACTTAATATGAATTTATTCGTTTCTTCAAATATTACCAATTTTTCGAAATCATTGCTCACTTCTCTCTCCAAATCGATGAATAAATTTTCAATTATTTTCTTAATAGATAGATATTTATTAAAACGTTTGGCCTTTTCTTTGGAGAGATCGGAGACATAGGTCTGAAAATTCATTAATTCTTCTTCACTCGGAATATTCGTTAATGTGGTCAATGGTTTAGCTTTCATATTGAGTGCAAGACAAAGATTATCTATTTTTGACTTAAGTTCAGTCAATTGACTCATTCTCTCATTTTTAACTTCTAAAAGTTCATTACATTTAATGTAAAGCAGTTTTGAGACTTCCATTAGAGTGTATTCTTCGGGTGGAATGAATGGCGATAGTGTTAAATCATTTAGGATTGCATTTATTTCATTCAATTTGGTTTCTTTGTATTTATACAGTTCTGAAAGTGATTTGCTTTCAGTTTCAATTAAGTTATCGCCGACTGTATTGAATAGATTCCTGATTTCCTCTATTCGTTCTTCAAGTCTTTTACCTCTTAAGCCCATTTCGCGCCACATGTTTGCCATCTTTTCAATTTTATTTCTTATCTCCGCTTCTATTTGTCCCGAAAATTCTTTCGCAAAACTATATTTAGATTACATTAAGTTTAATAAATATAAAAAATATTGAAATTTAATTATTGCTTAATAAGTATTCGAGTCAATAAATCAATTAAATTAAGGCTCAAATGAGGCTAAAAATAATATTATTTCTTATTAAGTGGTATCGAATAATTAGACTCAATAATAATTGATAATAATTGATAATAATTGATAATAATTGATAATAATTAATAATAATTAATAATAATTAGAAATAATAGTTATGATAAATAATTACGTTTTTGGTTCATCGATGTCTGCAATGCTTGAATCTTGTTCTTCATGTAACCAATCCATCATTTATTATTATTTATCAATTTTAATCCACTAATTTATTGAGTAATATATTTTAATTTAATAGATATTTAAATTAAAACAATTTCAATATTGAGTAAGAATATGAATACAGGCTTTTTTAAAGTAAACGTTTGACTCAAATAACTTTCAAACTATTTGAAAATCAGTCTCAACTGTCATATGATCTATAGATGACTCCCATTGGATCACAACTTATAAGAACATATCTTTCATAACCAATCAAAATCATTTATTTGCTTTCAATCTTTCAATATTTGCTATTGAATAATATATTAAATAATAGTATTGACACAAATATTAATTTATTAACTTTAATGATAAAAAATGTTTTAACTTATCTGTTCTCACATTCAAAACAATATAAATATTTGATAAATAAATAACTTACTAAAGGTTAAGCCTAAAACTTTTTGCAGTAACTGTTGATTATCTAAGGGTTGAATCACATGAATCACAATTCAAAAGAGGAAATGAAAGTCATAAACAATTGTTTGAGTTATAAGTTTTTTGATTTTTAGTTTCAAATTCACCAAAAAATTAATTTTAAAAACCTCTTAGTTATAAAAATGAAATTAAACTTTGAATTAAAAGTATAGTTAAATAATTTATTTTATTTGTCAATTGAAGTTATGAACAAAAAATACTACATTTTGATGATATATCTATAGGAACTCATTAAATATGTCAATACTTTAATTATTTAATACAAAAAACGATCAATTATTGGCACTTTTGGTAAGAATCAGTTGGTGTGAATCTAACCACTACTTCATTCGAAAGCTGTCCGCAAAAAGAAATGGTCATTATTTTGATTAATAAAGTTTGGCTTAAATCCAATTTATGAATGAGAGCTTTTGTTGCCTTTGGATTTCGAACTTTTTGAACTATGTCTTCATTTACCATAATCTAAGAATAAATAGATTTTCATAATTTTGATTTATAAGTGTTGAAATTGATGTTAAATTATGCATAAGTAATAAATAGAAATGAGAGCAGACCTGATATCCCAAAATATGATGATTAGTATTCATTTGCCATCCGATAAGCAGAGAATCACAGCTAACTTTTCTTATTATTTTGAAATTTTTTGGTGGCAATGGTCTTATTGATGACATTGAAAATGATGACGAACAAGAAGATGAAGAAGAATCGTTTGTCTCATCCATTAATACTTCAAAATCCTTCAAAATAAATAAACTTAATATAAGTCTTTAACTTCAAAATTGCTGTTATTTTTAATACTTTTTGACTTTTTTCACATTCTTCTGAAGAACACGGAGATGAAGATAAACTCAATGAAGAGAAGGCTTCTTCGGTATCAGCCAATGACAATTCGTCCAAATTTTCCTTTAAGCATGAGTTGAAAAATGAGTTAATCATTGAATAAAAATAATTGAAATGAGAATTGATTGCAATATGAATTAATAAAATGATTGACAACACTTTTGAAACCTTTATCAAATTTGATTTTAAAATAAGTTAACTCACAAT